>PVKN010015807.1:0-18264 GCA_004027915.1 Capromys pilorides | reverse complement strand
TCACATATATCAGCATATATAGTTAGAGTGAGAATTCTACCAATTAACTGCTAGTTTCAAAAACCTGATGGAAATTCTTAGGACTATTGTCTTAACTGTTTTGTGTACATAAATGTGTAATTTTTGCCCCTGCCATGTTTTCTAACTTTTCTCCTTGCTCTCTTCATTGTTTAATCCTTAGCTTCTTGCTTTCTCTTTAACTGTGTTATACCTTTCCATTTTTCTTCTTTTGAAATCTTACACTAGGGAGACTATATGATGTTTGCACATGTAGGTCTGGTTTATTTCACTTATACCTGTTTCATGTTATGTCTAAGGCATTTGATATTCAGAAAGGTAGTGATGTTAAGGTCAAGTGCCTATGATATAAGGTAATAATATCATTAAGCTTCTCTTATGGAGGGTTAACAACTTAAATTGACAGATCAAAAAAAAATAAAGAAAAATAAAGGTTACAAGAATAGCCAATATTTTGGCCCTAGCCCTTGAAAGTCAGTGAGGACTCAGGTCATAAGAGAGCCTGTACTGTAACATCCTATAACTATCCCATAACTAAGTGGTGTCCCAAATTTTCTGTTCAAGGAGATTATAGGGCTACAGAAGAAAAGATTGACAACGTATGGTGTGCTTAAGGAGAGTCACCTAGAGAGAAAACATTCTCTCAGGCTTTCACAGAGAGCAAATTGGTTAAGCAATGGCCATGACTCATCCAGATGGCTAACACTGACAAAAGATCTACAAAACACTATACATGGTTTCAGGGTAAGTCCTGAAGGGATTTGGCTGACCTTGACTGATTTACAAAAGTTGCATTTTTTTGTTATATAGGTCTTGATTTATCTTGTTTTTAATCATCAAGCAGAGAAGTCTAACCACAAGGTATAAAAATATGCTGAGCTATAAAAGGCTCAAAGCATCCAACTTTGCCAATTCTGCTGATAACTCACTACTATTATGGACTATTAGACAGCTACTTTCTCTTAGTTCAATGAAAAGAAAGATTTGTACTAATAGTGTTTAGAAAAGATATCATGTCTGCATCTTGTACTCTGAACAACTACTATGAAGATAATAATATACAATGTATCAATTATTGGAACTGTCCTACTAACCTGTTTTGAAATGTCTCATTGTTATTTCTTTCTCATTGAAATTAATAAAATTTAAAAAAAAAAACAAAAAACCAACAACAACAACAACAAAACCCACAGGCTGTGTCTTTGTCTGCCTCAGTCCTTGCACTCAGCACTGTGTGACTTTTGGCTCCTCCTTGTAGTCCAAATGATCATGAAAGGGAAACATTTTGCTCCATGCAGGACACTGAGGCAGCCAGAGTAGTGCAACAAAATACTTTTCTTAGTGACTCATGAACTTCCCTGGGATTCTGAGAAAAGAGCCCCAGGTTAAAGGCACTGCCTTTTTTCCTAGCATGAGCCCACTGTGGGTGGAACAGATCTGACATGTGTGATGGCATGTAAAGGCTTCAGGGAACAGACAGACTCACCAGACGTGAGTAGCAAGCTGTGGGAGCCCTTCTCAAATACTCAGCAGTTGCCTGGACTCCTGCAGTCCATGATGCTTCAGAAAAGAAGACTCTTGAGCTGTTGCAGAAAATGCCAAGAACCATAGGATGCATGTGTTCTAAGTGACAGAATTTTCAGGGGGATTCATGGCAATGTTTCTTTTTCTGTAATATATTTAAATTGAAATATATATCATACTTTTTCTTAAATCTAATGTGGTACTTGTCAGCAACCTTGCCATCCCTCAGAACTGCACCTGAACACTAAGGAGCTGTTTCAAGTTTGCACAGCTGGTTGGCCATAAATTCAGAGTATTAACAGACAGCGCTGACTCCCATGCCCTCATGAAGTTCCATTGGGCCCAAAACAGCTCCTGAATCTGGCCCTCAAAAGACCATCTATTCTGCTTCTTATCAGATAGTTTTGGTAAACTTTTCTTAGTGGCTCATGAACTTCCCTGAGATTCTGAGAAAAGAGCCCCTGGTTAAAGGCCTGTCTCAGCACTTTGTCCCTTTCCAAATTGTAAGCTTGACAACTTCTCAAAGTGCTGCTGAGAGAGCTGGGCTTTGAGGTCCCATTCTCCAAGCCAGGCATTGCCTTTTTCCTAGCATGAGCCCACTGTGGGTGGAACAGGTCTGACATGTGCGATAGCTTGTAAAGGTTTCAGGGAACAGATAGACTCACCAGACGTGAGTAGCAAGCTGTGGGAGTCCTTCTCAAATACTCAGCAGTTGGCTGGACTCCCTGCAGTCCACGATGCTTCTGGATAGGGTGAAAGTAGGTGGCTTGGAGAATGGATGCAAACAGTAAGAGCAACTGTGAAGAAAAACTGCCCCACATTATTTTATCATCTCATTTATTTGACCTCTGATCTGAGATTCATCTCTAATAGAAGGCTGAGTCAGCTCCATGTCCCATAGACCTGGCAGTGATTAAGGGCTCAGTGAGTGTTTGTTGAATTCATCAGAAAACCCTATCAGACTGAGCAAATCTGGAACAAGATGTATCCTCTTCAACTGTCTCTAGTCCCTGTTTGCTTTCTCTTCTATAGAGACAGCTCCAGGACCCACAGGCTAAAGTTCCTGGGTCAGAAAAACAACTGTTTTGTGTTTTCTCCAAAAATAAAGATTGCAACATCCTCCTGGCTTTGAGTTCATTGTGGGAGGATTTGCATGGGGTGATACCAGGTCAGGAGGGCTTGAGGGAAGATAAGGGGCCAGCAGACAGCACAGTCCTAGGGAGAGGCCAACCAGCCAGCCCCCAGCCCTCAGCCCCCAACCCCCAGCTTGGAGTCTCTAAATTTATCACTGGTGCCCACTTATGCCAGAAACCAACGTTAGGCCTGTATTCTGTGTATCTTCACATGACAGTGCTCCACTGTATGCAAAGAAAAACTGGGTAAGAAGTTGAACCAAGCCCTAACCCTAGAGCCTGGGAGTGCAAACTCAGCTAGGAGTCTGTCCTCCTCTGCTCACTTCAAAGGCTGAATTCTTTTCTGTGTGATTGTTCATTGTTTGTCTTCTGGGAACCGGCACTGGGTCTTTGCTAAACTGTCATACAGTTTGCAAATCACCAAACTCAGAGACAAAGTCCTTTCCAGCACTTCTGTGTCTTGAATAGTAGCGCCACCTGGTGGTCACAAGAAGTTAACCTGATTCTCAGACTGGAAGGCGCAGGAAGCCCACCCGGGCCAAACTTTGGGGCTGGGGACCCACAATGAGGTTGGCAATATGCCTGCTGTCTCTGAGAAAGTCATTCAGCATGGACAGGGACAAGTGACTGTGTCCATGACTAGAGGTAACTATTGAACATTTACGTTCTAGAATCTGAGAGCTGAAGAGCAGCTTAGAAACCAGTAAAGTTTCATGCACTTGTTTTTATTATTATTTTTTTAAAAAAATTTAAATTTTTTATGTTTAAAATTTTGTGGTATTTTGTGAAGAGATGGGGACTGAGTGGTTGCTGCTGCATTGCTGACCTTGAGCAGCAGTTAACTCCACGTAGAACCCGGGAGCAGGAGATGTGGAATTGAATCTCGTCTCTCATCCCTCTCCTGTGAGATTTTATATATTTATTTATTTATTTATTTATTTATTTATTTATTTATTTATTTTCAGCTACAGTTTCTGCTATTGTCAGCAACTTTATCTTCAAATACAATGACTAGCAATGTTACAACAAGACAGATCCTTGCTCCCTGAATTCCCATGTGTTCATTAGGAATCTGAAAACTCTCGTGAAGAAATCTGATGTGGAGGCCATCTTCTTGAAGCATGGTAAAATTGTGGGTTGTTTTGCCTTTGTCCAGTATATTAATGAAAGAAATGCCTGGGCTGCTGTGCCTGGAAAGGATGGCAGAATGATTGCTGCCTGGGTTTTAGATATGAATCTGGATGCAGAGCCAAAAGTGAACAGAGGAAAGGCAGGTATGAAATGATCTGCAGCAGAGATGGATAGCTCTTCTTTTGACTTCAACTATGACTTCCAATGTGATTATTATGACAGGATTACAGTTACCCAGCACGTGTTCCTCCTCCTCCTATTGCTTGGGCCGTGGTGCCCTTGAAATGCCAGTGTGTATCAGGAAACCCCTCCTGAAGAGGCAAAAGTGGCTTCAATTCTAAGAATGGCCAGCAGGGATCAAGGTCATTGGGAAGGAGCTGACTCAGATAAAACAAAAAGTGGATTCTTTACTGGAAAGCCTGGAGAAAATTGCAAGGGAACAGAGCCAACAAGCAGCAGTGGAGATGAAGAATGATAAGACGAGGAGCAGACCACCACCTCCCAGAAGAAAGATAAGACCAATGTGAAGATGGAGGCTGAGGGTGCTGTGGATGACTCTGTTGAGGAGAGTGATTAATTGAATGATGATGAAAATGAAGATTAGGTGGAGGACCAGCTGGAGTTGATCAAGGATAATGAAAAAGAGGCTGAGGAAGGAGAGGATGACAGAGACAGCGCCAATGGCAAGGATGACTCTTAAGCACATAGTTGGGTTTAGAAGTCTTGTCCCATTACTTCTTTACCTAGGCGCTTGTCTAAGATCAAAATTTCACCAGCTCCTCTCCCCTAGTATCTTCAGCACATGCTCACTGTTCTCCCTGTGTCCTACCATGTTTATAACTGCCCTGTGCCTAGTACGATTTTCACTTCCTTTGGTGCTTCTGGTAGTTTTGTTAAGTCTTCTCCTGTAATTCTTGCTTTATAATTTTGATACCATTTCATGACAACAATAAAAAGGTTGTATGGTTTTTATCAGCTGTCTCCACAATAACTTCTCATTATGTAGGCAGTATATTTATTTCCATTTATACCTGATTTCAGTAGTTGTTTCCCTACCTACAAAGGCAATCTCATTTAGTGTAGCATCCGAAAGCAGTTTTGTTTGACCTTAAGAGTTATGTGTATCACCCCACATCAAGTACTTTATTGGGCTGTCAAATACAAATGTAACAATGTATTTTTGTGAATGAGAGAATGTCAAATGCATCCTCTAGAAAAATAATTGCAATAGTCTTTGTTTTCTAAAGTTGATACAGTGGGTTATTTTTTGAGAATACCTGATGTTTGAAATCTTTTTTCTCAAAATAAACAAGTCCTTATTAAACCAGGAATTTGAAGCAAATAGCCTTCTGTTTTTTGTATTTCAGTTTTAGGGAAGGGTGCACAGGATGTTCAGGATCTCACTACTAGATTGGACTTATAATGATCTGCCTGCTTATAGCCTTTGAAAAGCGGGAATTACAGGCATGCACCACCACGCCCAGTCTCAGTTGCTGTCTCAGTGTGCCCTGGGGTTAGGGCCAGTGTGGCAGACCTGGGGATTCAACCTCTGACCCTGCAGCTGCTTGCAGGCGCTTTAATCCGCTGAGCTATCTGGCCAGACCTAGGTTTTTATTTTTGTATAATTGTTTACTTCAAATTCTTTGTTTTATATCAGCCTCTACAAAACCTTTAGAATGTTCTAAGTACTGTATATTTCTCCTGCAGTCATTCATGGTCATTGTGCATAGTGTTACATACAAGATAAGATGAATGTTGAATTAAGTCGTAAAGTAACTTTAATAGAGTAGAAGTCATTCTAATTAATACATACCCAGCTAACCTTTTCCTGGACTTTGAAAAAAAAAAAGAAAAGTAATTTTGTAAGTAATTTATTATGTCACCGTATTAAGTCAGTTCAGTTAACCATAGCCAAGTAGGAAGAACTTTAGAAATGACTTGAAAAAGGATAATGAAAACAACTACATATCTGAAAAGTAACCAGCCTTTGTAAAACTTATGCCCAAACTTAGAATATATAATGTCACCGATCAGCTCTCAATTCTTAAATTACTTGTGGGTTTAGAGATCACATCTTGTTCAAGTTTATCAGTAAGATAAAAATCTTAAATGCATTGCTCCTAAATGTTTATTTCTCCTATGCACCACTTAGACAATCCCTCACTTCTTTACTTCCCTTATAATTTTGATGTAATGGATAAATATGGTCCTTTAGTTAAAGTCTTCTGTGTTGAATGAAATATAAAATAAGGTAGTTTAATTAATTTTTTACTAGAATTGGCTTAAAATTTCTATCAAATAAGAAATACTAAACTTTGAATTTAATGAGAAAGTAGATGTATTTTGATAATGTCTGCATAAAATGTTTCATTATTTTAGTAAATTTATAATACTTTCTTGGAATTGTATCTTGGAAAAAATTGCAATCAATGAAACTACAGAAGTTATACTTATTAATCTCTGAGTCAACAAATTCTTTAGGAAAATCTATAATAATCTGATTAAGAATTACTAGTATTGCAAAGGTCTCTAAAACTGATGAATAATAATTTTTTTTTGTATTTTATCCAATATTAATGCAAAGTGGGATGGGAAATTTCCAGATGGAATTATGCTAAAGAACTAGAACCAAGGGCTAGCCAAATAGCTCAGTGGACTAAAGTGCCTGCAAGCAGGTACAGGGGTCTGGGGAATCCTTGGGGCCCACTGTGCCAACCTTGCCCCTGGGGCATGCTGAGCTAGCAATTGAGACTAGGAGTAGTGGCACACACCTGTAATCCCAGCTCTTGGGAGGCTGTAAACAGGTGGATCACCACAAGTCTGATCTAGTAGTGAGACTCTGAACACCCTGTAGACCCTTCCCTAAAATGAAAAAAAAAAAAAAAAAAGAGCTAAAACCATGCCCTGGCAAAATTTCATTTGGCTTCTGTCACCAACATTTTCCAGAATGAAAAAATAGCAGTTTTATAGAACATGTAGTTTTATAGAATTTGAAATGTATAAATTCAAGAATGTAATTATAATTCAACTTAGCAGGAAAAAATGTAAATACAGTTAGTAGTGTCCAAATTTCAAATAGAACCTTAAGGGTAAGTATGGCTGCTGTTTTCTTCAGTCATTTTTCTATCAATGTTGGCTGTGTCATAAGGAATCTCCTGTGCTTTCTATCAACTGAGGCCTACAGAAATACAACACATTTCCTTTGTCAATTTAACCTCAGCTGAAGTGTCAAGCAAGGCGGGCAGATCTATAGTCAGTACAGTGTTGTACAAAGGAATGAAGTATGTGTTCTTGTCCAGATTAGCAAGTCGTTCTCCTGAGCAGACTTGCTTTAAATTATCTGGAATAGCTACAAGAAGATTGCAAAGTACGAAAAAGTGGTAATGCCACTAGAATCTTGAAGCCTTTGGCACACTTCCTATATTCAGCCACATCACAAATTGCTACATGCCACTCATACAATGGTAAGAATATTGTTGAAGATGCTCATACATAAGTCGATGAAAATGTACTCCAAGTTCCATCAAAACTGTATCCACATTTTTGCTATCCATGGAATTTTTGATCTTCTCCACTTGCTTTCTTACAAAAGCTCAGGCATTAGTATATTGAATTAAAGCACTATTTTCATCTTCTGACTTAAAATCTGTTTTCTTTTATTCTGAAGCCAATATATGCTTCATCTGTCCAATCATACAGTTTAATATCCTTTCAATGCTAGTATCCAATTTCATCTTCATTTGTTCAATCACTTCTTCTGAAGGCATTCAGCATGAGGTGATCATTAAACTGCTCATCAAAAACATGAAAAATAGCATTGGCCTGTTGCACAACATTCAAAAAATAGAGATTTGCATTCCTAGAATCTGAGGAACATGTATATGATCAATACATAAAAATTTCGTAAGAATGGCAAAAATTTTAAGGCATTCCTTGGTAAATCAGAAGAATCAGAGAGCCTATGATATCTTTCAAAGAATTGCTTGGTTTCTTGTAAAAAATTAATCACCACTTCTTGGGATAGGAAAGTTTCCCTATGAATATCAATACTTGGCCCCAGTAGCAAGTTGGTATGCTGTCTAATTCTCTTTCAAATTTTGAATATCTCCTGTGCCAATGGATCTCTCTGATGATTTTTTGAATCATAATAGCATTGCAGGATCATAGCACTTCTGCTTTTCAAATAGCCAGTCTCCACCTCAATATAGTTCTCCAAAGAGGAAATAAAAATGGATATGATAAGCTTAGATAAGAAAGTCTATCAGTACCTAAATTAAACTCCATCAACTTGCTGGAAAGATTGGTGGTTCTTATATGTAAATCATAAAGATTTTTGAGATACTGTTCAGTTTTGTGTCTGATTTCCTACATTCTTTATTTATTTTTTTTTTTGGCAGGACCAGGGTTCAAACTCATGACCTTGCACTTGCCAGGCAGGCACTTGTGCCACAGAGCTATCTCCCTGGCCCTTGATTTCCTACATTCTTCCAACTGATCTTTCACAAAACTCTGTGGTTTGATTTCAAATATATTTTGAATAAGTTTAGCCAGCACTGTTTCGGGATTTCTAAAGATATCTCCAACTTGCTTGTTCACATGTTGAGAGTATTGTTGCATCTTCAAATATATCATTTCTCAAGTATGTCCCCTCCTGGCACTACTTTACATAAACATCAACACAATGAGAGTAACCCTTAAAGTGAGGAAGTGCTGCTGTTGTGGTCCTCATTCTGGAGATTTCATCTCTTCTTTGAACACTAGTGAACTGAATCAGCTGGTGTTGTGTTGTATGTTGTGAGTCAGAGCAGAAAAAAACAATGAAAAGACCCGATGAGTGTAGCTTCAGAGGTCTCACTGAGATCTGTCTCTCTCGAAGTGAGCCCAGAACCCCAGAAGCATCTTCTTTTAATTTAGGTCATACAATGGAAGGATTACAGGGAGGAGAGGAGATAATCACCAATGGCTCATGTGGCATCATTGAGAAGAGGTAGAACCCTTAGAAGGAGACATTACCACTCCAACTGATCTAAGAAAAAACAATTTATCTTCTGGGATTCTTGTTGAAGGTTCAATACAGAAAGTCCTTGTATTAGCCAACTTTCTACTATAAAAAGATACTGGAGATAACTTACAAAGATCAAAGGTTTACTTTGGCTCATGGTTTTGGAAGTTCTAATCCGTGTTTCATTGCTTCCATAAGTGAGACCACATATTGTGGCAGGTGTATTTGATAGTGCAAAATCATGACCCTCATCAACCAAAATGAATGAAGCAAAAAGGAATGATGAAAGAGGTGGGGTCCCCTACTTTTCTTCAAAGGCATGCCACCAGTAAGGTCCTCCCACTTGCTGGAGTTTCTACCTCTTCTCAATGATGCCACATTTGGGAAGTATTCAAGACCCAAGACATAGAATCCCTGAATGGACATCTGGCACATTTAAGACTACTACTTTGGTTGGTCTAGAACATTCCTGCTTTTATTGCAGAAATGAAACTTCCCTGTTAGGCTTAAGAAAACTAGGATAATGCTTCCCTTAACTATAGTGGTCTTTAAAGCCAATTTTCAGGGATTTCCCTGCCAGAAGAGTTAACCATAGACATGTACAGACCCTGAACCCCACTCCTTCAGAAAAGCAGTACCCAAATCAGAGCCTGTCAAGCAGTCCCAATATTTGTTAGGATCACAAAGGAACACTACTGCTTTGCTCTTTGAATGGGAAACTGGCCATGAGTGGGCATGAGAAAGGTCATACTGGTGCCCTGAAAAGCCCAACCTGAGATGATGGTGTCCCTCCCTCATAATAATAAAAAAATACTGTCCAGAGTGGGGTCTTTAAAGTAAATATGCAAACTTCAATGAGCTCTGATTTACTCCTCTAAGGTCTTTTCCTTTCCATTTTTTCTTGCAGTTACAAATAACATTTGGTGGGTATGTGGCTCCTTCACTGATCCCCAGAGCCCCACCATATTGGGTGACTTGGCCTAAGACAGTGATATCCACAGGTGAGGATCCTGGACCCGAAGCACAGATCCTGCAGCCATGGTTGTTTACAGAAGGCTCTGGGTACCTGGTCTTTGTGCAGGCTCAACTGCATAGAGATGCCTGTATGATGGTCCTTTTATGTCCTTTCTGGAGCAGCTGTGGCTGGGACACAGCTGTGTGAGGAGCTCTTTCTGATAGCTTAAGTGAAGTAGCTGTTGGTGAGAATAGTGGCAAGGCCAGGCATCACTACACCCTGCCAGAGCAGAGCACCATGGGGGAAAAGTGTGGACCCTTAGGTCACCACAGTCAGGGAAAGAAACTCACCTTTGTGATGGATGGATTCTTCTTGCACATCCCCATCCCACTCAGGTCTGCTCAGCCTTCCCCAGCTCTAGTCCTCCCTAGATGGTAAAAGCAGTGATCAACAAGAATGGTGAATGTTGAAATGCTTAGCAGAAATTTATTGAAGTAAAGGATATATGGTCATGACCCCATCAAGACATTCTCTACTCATGTCAAGCACTCTGGTCCCATCATCCTTGCCACTTCTGGCAACTTTTTGTTGCCAGCTTTTCCCTTCTTGTGGAGCACATGTCATGCAGCATTGATGTGGCCCCAGATCTGGAGCCAGATGGCCCACATCCAGAGGCTCACTGTGCTGCCTGCTGATGGGTAGCTAACACATCACCTCCCTGAGCTTCAGGTCTGCCCCTGTTGAAATGGGCTAATTACATGAGTCACAATATTGCTGTGAGGTGGGGGATGGTGGTATGTAGGAGAAACCCAGGGACAGGGACAATGCAGAAGCATACACACTGAGGGCCCCATGTACAGGGAAGGCTTAGGCTGTGTTGGAATGTGCACTCCCTAGAGGATCTGGGTTCCCAGTGGGAAGGTTCTGTGTGAATAGAAATAAAAGTATGTGTGCAGAGAGAAACAAACAGAGGTGAGCCACTTAGGTCCTGGGTGCTTCCCAGTTGGGAGAATGCCCCAGTTTACTTTGGCAGCTGCCTCCACTGGAGGGCAACAAGCAAGAACTGTGGAAGCAAAACAGACACTCTGCCATGGAGAGGTGGCTGCTTGGTTCCAATTTTCAATGGAGACCCCAGCTGTCCCCACAGCGGAGACCCAGTAGGTCTCTGCGTCATGGTCCACCACAGAGGGCGCTCACACATTTCCAGGGAAACCGGGCTGGGGGAGCTCAATCATTAAACTAAACTCCATGTGCAGATTTGCTCCAAGTGACAATGGATTCTGCAGTGATGGCTGTGTGATGGGGCATCCTATGACCTAGAGACTTTAGAAGGTGATGACTTTTATTTGCTCCAAATTGTACAGCCTAGGCTGGGTGTCACTGGGGCTTGTTTCTTTCCATGCAGGTCACCTGGAATCCCTCTTGTGTGGCTGTTTCCAGCTGGCAGCAAAACTGGAGCCACAAGATCCTCAAAGGGCGCCACACTCACATCAGGTGCTTAGTGGTGCTTTGGCTGGGATGGGAAACAGTTCCCAAGACCTGAAGGGCTGAGTGGCAATCTATGTCACAAAGTGTGGGGACACAGGGCCCTAGGACCAAGATGACAGTGGGCAGTTAGCGCGGTTGCATATCCTCCAGGGCAGCACTCTCAGTGATGGCTCTCCAGCCCCTACATCTCTTCCCCATTACTCCTTCTGGACTCAGATTGCTAGTCTGTGTCCCTGCTCTGGGTCTCTGGTAGCCACTAGCTCTGAGGAGCAGCCTGGTTGCACCACTTTCAGCTGTGGGACCGTGGGCAAATTTCTGAACCTCATTTTCTCCACTGTTAGTGAGGATGCTGTGGCCTGCTTAGGAAGACTGCAACAGAAATGAAATTGGATAACAGGTGATGCTCCTGCCATACTGCCTAGTCATCTCTGGGAAGCAAGCACTAAGTGTCCAGTTGTTATGGTTTGTGTCTAGTTGTACCCCAAGCCTCATGCAGTCATGGGGCGGGGACTTCTAGAGTTTGAGACTAACTTATGATCCATTGGGATTTTGTGTTTCAGTGCTGCTGGGATTACGGGTGTGGTCTAAGGCAGATATCCTGAGGCAGAGAGCCTGAATATATTATAAGAGAGACAGAGAGACAGACTCTCCCTGTTGCCCTGGTTGGTCAGTTGCCTCTGTTGCAATTGTTCCACTGCCATGAATGGCTGCTCTCTGACATGTGCCAGTCTGCCTTGGAGCCAACAGAGTATGGACTGAAATCTCCAGTAACTGTGAGATAAATAAATCTTTCCTTCCTTCATTTTGAATATTGGGTATTTGTTTCAGCAACAAGAGAAGAGTAACTAAGACACAGTCTACTCCATCTTTGGCCACCCCCACTTCTCCTCCTGTGGAACACTCCTTGTTTTCTATGACACTATTGTTGAAAATGTCACCCCAGTGAAAATCAACCTCCCTCTTTAGAGCTCATGTTGCTCTTGAAATGCCTCAGTTATGCCTGGGACATGCTGGCATGCACTGCTCATGTGCGTTGGTATCTGTAAAGGTGGGGTATGTGCTACTCAGCCTTCACCTGCAGAGCCCACATACCTCAGGTGCTCTGTGTTTGCCTGGTGAGTGAATAGGGGGATGACTGGCAGTCACACTCCCAGGCCAAGGTGGGCAAAAAGCATATGACTGAAGGAGCCAGCTCTTGGCACCCTCTGGAAAGCTCTGCAGTGAAGGCTTCTGGCCATGGGATGGGCTTGAGATTGGATTCTCTCCACCCCGTTCTCTACACACCTAGCTTAGGATCCCCTCTCCTTGGAATCTCTGTTTCTTCATCAGTAAGACAGGGGAAATGTGGGCTGGATAGAAAGGTTATGGCAGGTATTAAACAAGACAATAGAGGTGGCGCGAGGCAGACTGAGGACCCATCCCTAACCTTGGGTCTGTGACCACTGTGCTAACAGAGAAATGGTTATAAAAAATAGAAAAACAAGTGAACTTGTTAAACACCTCCTTGAAGTGTCCTTTGGATGGGACTTAACAGGGCCATGGGCCACTCCTTGAGACTGAACTAGGGAGTGGCAGATAAATAACAGATAAATTCCCCTCCTACTAGGTTGTCGCAAAAGCCATTCATGCCTAGTGCCACTTTGAAATTATGGTGCTTATTAGACCTATTGCTAAATCTTATTATTTAATGCCTTAATAAAGAACCACATATATTGCTAACATAAATTTGTGTTTTTAATATTTTAATACTATTTTCATATAATTAGTGTTTTATTGCGTGAGTTGAAAAGCTGTATTTCCCAAGGGGAAAAATCTATAAGCTTTTTCAGCTTCCAAAAGTTTCATAGCTCATGAAATATTTATAAATAAGAATATGTGACTGTTTCTTATAATTTTTCCTTTACAAAAGAGAAATTTAGGCATAGAGAGGTCCAGAATATCATCAAAAGTCACACAGCTAGGAAAAGAGCAAGGATTTGCATTTAAGAGGGTCCAGACCAAGGCCTGTCTGTCCTTTTGGCTGGCCCTGGTCCTTCTCTGTACATTCTGGGTGTGAGATCCTTCTCCAGTCCAGCCCTTTCCTTCCAAGGCCTAACTGTTCTTGAACTGTCTGCCTCCCCAAGTGACTCATGGGCTGGGACTGGTTTTGTTTCTCTGGCTTTCTCTGAGCTCAGAAAAGGTTCCAAATGAAAGCTTGAGTGAGTGTGTATGGAATCCATAAGTGTCTCACCTGTCCTGGCTGCAAAGACTCTTTCTTTGCAGATGGAATTTAAAGAGTAACTGCTTTAAAGAGAGAGAGAAAAAAAAAAAAAACTCCCCAAAGCTAAATACTTTCTGCATTTTAAATGGCATTAGTTTGGGGTCTTGTCTTTTTATGGTGCTTCTGATATTCCCAAGAATTTTATATTCCTTTGATTCAAGCCTTAACTATAAATTTGTCAGGTTGATAATGGGGTTCCCTGTTCCCGTCTCTTAGAGAAGTAAACAGACCTTCTGGGCAGTCGACTCTGGGAAGATAACTCTCCACTGGAACAGAGCAAGGCCGCAGGGCAGGAGTCACTCCCTGGATTACTGCTGAGCTCAGAGGCCTCAGCTCTCAGATGGAGACAATGACAGCCAGCACATGTAGTGGTTGTTAGGATTAAGTGAAATACTGCACACTGTTTGGGATGGGCTTCTGGTGCATCTGATGGCACAGCACACAGTTGCTGTCCTCTGGTACCAATGCCTGGAGATGGCAGAGCTTCCATGACCCAAGGCTGGCATGATCAGATGGTGTGCCGCAGGGACTTCTTGCAGTTTGGTTCCAACTCAGCCACCATGCCTAGAATCCCAGCAGTCAGAAAGCTGAGGCTGCAGGATGATCCCAAGTTCGAGGCATGCTTGAGCTACATAATGAGTTAGAAGCCAGCTTTGGCTGGATGGCAAGACCCTGTCTCTTGCAAAACCAAAACTAAAAATAAAAGTGCAGGTGTGCAGTTGGGCTTTGGCTAAGATTTCTCCCTTTAGGCGGATCAAGCTCCACAAAGAATCCCATTTATCAGCACCTCTCCCTGCCAACCCTGGGAGTCAAGCTCTCCCTGCCCTCCTGCCATGTCCTCCACTGCCCCTTTCCTGTCCCCCAGCCCACCTATTCCTTTATTTGTTTTAATCAGCAAGTCCTAGTGATCCTGCACTTTCAGAAATCCAGGATCACAGTGCTAGGGCGGAAGCCTGAGTAGGTGGAGTATTTGTCTCCTGAGGGTCTTCCTGAACACCCAGATGGCTGGGAAGCTCCTTGTTCCAAATGTATGCTCAGGCCCCAGGAAAGTGGCCTCCTGTATATCATAATGCCAGACCACATAGGGGACCCATGATCTGAGAGAGGAAAGATAGGGCCAGGACCAGCCAGTCCAGCCTGTAATGACAACCAGGAAAACCTACTGAGCAGATCTTCTTCCCCAAATGATGTCATGTGAACTTATCTTCTATTATTGCCTAGAAAAGAGTTTTTAAAATAAGGTAATATGGGATTTAATGAATACAGAATAATGATGTTCCTGGTATCACCATGAAACTGGAGCATCATGAACATGTGTTAGCATTAGCATTAAAGTTAGCATCAGCATCAGCGTCAGCATTAAGAGTTAGCATTTGGATTTCTTGATTGGCCCAATGGTTGGAAATGAAAGAAAGTGGAACACAGAAGTCTTGGGGCCACAGGACAAGTAGGCCACTGTGTTTCATAGAAGCAGCGGAAAGGAGGGGTGTGATGCGTCTGGGTTTAGATGGCTGCATCCGTGTGCTCTCTGACTTCAAGTAAGTGACTTATCCTCTCTTAGGATAAAGAGAATCAAAATTCCAAGTGTAAAAGCAGTTTGTAAATTCCAAGTTATTAATGATTTCTGATTCCTTCCCTGTTCTCACACTGTTACCCTACCGAAGCCAGCAGCTGCCTGTAACATTTAGCAACAATAACCTGTATTTATTATGCCAGGCACTATCTCTCTCAGTAGTACCCTGGCTTTATGAAGCAAGTATTATTAACTTCACCCTAGGAAATTGAAGTGGAGAGTCGTACATAAGTTGCCAAAACTTCAGGAAGTGACAGGAACTTAAACCAGGTCTTTCTGTCTCAAAACCTCTTTGATCTTATGTCCTATTTGCCTCTAACTGAACACCCCCAGGGGCCTGCAAAAGCACCACAAAGGCTAAGCTGAGAGGCATGGGGATAGGACTCACCACAATCTCCCAGGCCTCAAGGCCCCAAAGCTAGGAGTGGTTTCCCCATGCCACCCATTCTGTGGCCTGTGGGGGCCATGTGATCTGTATTCAGTGCCTTTTTACTGGGAGATGCTGCAGGGAGTTGAAAGGAAGCCAGAGCTTTGAGGCAGAGCTCAGAGGATCCACAGATGGCTTTCAGAGTTCCCCTAGAAGCAGTGGTTCTAAGCATGGGGGAGCTTTTAACATGGCTCATACACGTTATGAGCCCTGACACAGGCTCCAAGGCCTGGGCCTTGGACTTTAAAGTTCATTAAGTTAATTTTGGCTGGCTCATGGGGTTAGACATTAATGCCATGTACTGGGGTCTATGATCCTGTCTCATAATATAAGGTTGAGAGATGCTCAGTGCAAACTTTGTGGGTTTAAATCCCAGTATCATTTTTTTGAAAAAAGTTGTATAAGGAAAGGTAGACCCTAGACCTTGGCCAGGCCTCAGCTATGCTACGATGAGCCATATCCCAAGGATACCAGCCTCTTTTGGTGACTGCAGTGCCCCTCCCCAGCTCCAGGTCCTGGGGAAATGCTCAGTCCTGAGCTTATTTCTGTTTCCTCCTCCACAACTCTTCTCTCCTTGTCTGTGACATGAAGAGGGGGAGATAACAGGCCTGGACCACTGGGAAAGTCACAGGTTCTTCCTAAAAAGTTGATGCCCATAGCCACCATTTCCTGGGTCACACCTTGGGATTGAAGCCCCCTTCCCTGTGGCTGCTTGTAAACTGCAGCTCACCCCAGCACTCACAGGGCACAGTAAGGAGAACGTGAACTCTCATAGTCCAGTAGCCAGCATGGCCCTGCTGTGGGTGTTCCTGCTAGTACCCACCCTGAGCCACACTTTCCTGCCCCTACCCTGCACCTGGGAAGCCCTTATGACTCCTTTCCTAAGCAGCCTGTGTTGTTTGCTCTGCTGCTGACTCAGCTTCAGGACCTACTGATTCTGTTTCTCCTTTTGCGTCTTCTCCTTCTCTGAATGTAGAGTTGCAACCTTCCAGCAGGACTGCTTTCTCCTCCCACCTTTTCTCCCCATCCCTTGCATTCTGAGCCCCTTCTCCACACTGCCTACTGCCAGTGTGATTTGCACCATCACATCCTGCTGCCCTGTGAGTTCTGCAGAGCTAGCACCCAGAAATTCTCATCGCCTGGAGTGCTGTGAAGTCCCAGAAAAAACAGTGCATTGGTATTTAGTCTAAAGAAATTGAGGTAAGGAGGGGTCACGTCATTTGCTGAAAATCAAATATTAATGTCAGAGCTGTGACTTAAGCCTGGCAGCTGGCTCCAGAGCACTGGTTCTGCACCTCTGGCTCAGTCCTTTTTTGCTGCCGTAACAAAATGCACTGAGACCAGGTGACTTATAAAGGATTGAAGGTTTTTGGCTTATGTCCTGGAGTGTGGGAAGTTCCAGCACATGGCATCATGGCAAGGTGAGGGCATCATACAAGAGACAGAGTGTGCTGAGAAATTCGACAGCAGCCAGTCTCATGACCTGCCCTTATGGCCAGTCCCACCTCTAAAAATGATCACCACATGAATTTGGGGGTTGGACTTCTAATTCATGAACTGGGAACACATTCAAACTTAGAACCCATGGAGTGAGAACATTCCTTACAGCCCCCCTTACAGGCCAGGATGGACAGGAAGAAAAGAGGTGATGAAGGAGAACCTGAGACAGAGAAGCCATACATTCTTGCAGGACAAGGAAGGGCCTGAAGGAAGCCACCCAAATCCCAAAGTTCCCTAGATGTTTCTGTCTAAATGTTTACCATGGACAACAGGTCAGCCAAGGGTTCATCCTGATGTGATGCCCAATAGGGCCCAGAGACTGTGAAGCCCTGCTCTGCCTATCTCCATATAGGCACCCACGTTGAACAGGTCAGAGGCCTACAGCCCTGTGACCTGGACATCTCCAGAGAGATGATGGCAGGAAGGGGCAGTACACTGCCCCAAGGTCACACCTGAAGGAAGAAACCTGAGACCTACCTGGGACACAGCAGTCATACAGCATACAGGGTGTGACTCAGGGTTGGTCCTGCCTCTTTCCTCTGATTGAGCCAGGTCAGCACTTGGCACTCCCATCCTGGCCCTGTGCATACCTTGGACAGTGCTTCCCGCATCCCCTCATGTCTGTCTGCCTCCCCTGCACACTTTCTTGTTCTGCTTGTGTCCCCAAATAGTCTACAGGGAGCACAGGGTCCTGGCAAACCCCCAGGCCCCTTGTAGTCCCCATTGCCATGAGCAGGGTGAGAATCAAGCTGGGCCTCTTTCAGGTGTCACCAAGTACCTGCCACTGGGACCCATTGGGTCCTCCCAGGCAACCTTTTCACACAGTGAGGGTCGTTGTTCCTCATTACTGCTCTCCTGGCCAAGCTGGGGCCATGGAAGATGCTCCCTGACCTTAAGGGACCCAGAAGACACAGCCCTCCCAGGGCAGACTGCAGAGTTTGTTTTTATTATTATTATTATTTTATGCACATGGGTAAGATAATTATTTAATTTATAAGTAACTACAAAAGATATATAATATACAATATGATCTTGAAAAAAATTTGGAATACTTACATGATCCAACTTCAATACATATTATAATGATACAATAATCAAGACAATGTTGTACTTAAGTGGGCCTATATACTTTTATGGTTAGTTGATTTTCTTTGAATAAAAATCCCTAAGTAATTCATTGAAGAAAGAATTGTATTTGTACAGCTGTATATCTGAGTTGGAGAAAATTAACTTCAACTTTTGCATTACAAAAA
>PVKN010015806.1:0-18269 GCA_004027915.1 Capromys pilorides | reverse complement strand
TCTACAGAGATGAGGAAGGGGAGGAGGTTTGGGACACAGGAGAATCCTTTGGTCACCTTTGTTTCATGCTCTATTTTGTGTTGCTGTTCTCAACTTGGGTTTTGGCTTAGCATCCGAAAGCGCCAGATTTGATTAAAGAGTGAAGAATCCAGGCCTAGGGCAAGTTTCCCTCTCACCCAAGACAAAGAAGGTCAGACTCCCCTGGGTCCAGCCCAGCACACCTCTGAGGGTTTGTTTAAGGAAGGCTCCAATGCTAGAGCATCTCTCAGCAAATCCTTTTGTTTCTTGTTGTATATACAAAGACTTAACATATGATTAGTGAAAACAATAAAACAGACTTTGCCCCAATCTTATTATACATGATAGACAAATAAAATACCTCCGAGGCTTTAGAAATCTCACATTGGAAATAAACTATAGGGGAAATTATGAACTGTTTTTCTTGTTTCTTGGGATGGGAAAGTAGAATCGAGAGACTCTCTCTATTTTTTTTTTTTTTTGGTGTTTGCAAATTGGGCAAGTTTGAGTCCTACAAATAATAACATGAAAGCCTAGTGCTACACATCCTGCTGTTACTGACACAGCAACACCTCCTAACAGGGAAACGTGGGGCGCTTGTTTAGCAGAACAGTGCAAATTGCATGTGAGGCTTCCGGATATTTCAAGGTTGTTAGCCCGAGTTGCTTTTAGTGCCCATTTGGAGTGTATTTTGAGGCCCCCTAAGTGCCTGTGTCCTCCTAGCAGGGCTTAGATGAGAGGCGAGTGAATGAACCAGGTCCTTGGCATTTAAAGCAAAAGTCTTTGAGATTCAGGCAGTATGCAGAGAGCTGGCCCGCCCCATCCGCTATTCCTGTCCATGGATTCCACCAACTGTGGATCAGAAATATTAGAAAAAACATCACATCTGTATCAACCATGTATAGACTGTTGGCCTTATTTTCTAAATAATAGACAACTATTTGCATTGCATTCTGTGAAAGGGAAGCAAAATGTTTTAAAGGAAGGACCAACTGGGATGAGGGACAGGAGAAAAGAAAGAAAGAAGGAAAGGAGGGGCAAAACCATGTATGTATACACACAGGGTGGACTGGAGAATTGTGCTGCTGCTTTCTATTGGTCTGTATAAAGGAACAGTTAATGCTGAAATGTTTTTCTTCCTTTTAGTTTTCTGACAAATCTTGCATGCTTCTATCTGGTAATCTGAACCATTAATTTAAAAATGTCAACATGCAAGGGCTGGCAATATAGCTCAGCAGACTAAACGCTTGCTTAGGTAAGTGCAGGGGCCAGGGTTTGATCTCTGGCATTGCATGCCGCATCGGCTCCATCCCTGGGTGCATTGAGGCGGTGATGAAGTCTGGGTGCAGTGGTGCATGCCTGTAATCCCAGCCCTAGGGGGGCTGAAGTCAGTCAGGAGGATCACTATGAGTCTGAGCAGCATAGTGAGACTTTGCACATACCGACACACACATAAGCACACACACACACACACACACACACACACACACACACACACCCCTAAAAAAAGAGGAGAACAACATGCAAGATAACAACCACTGTTGAATTCCTGCCATCTTGTTTAGTGACATTCTGTGTTATTCCTAATAATTTAAAAATTTTGGGGGCTGGGAAGATAGCTCTATGGTGTAAGTGCCTGCCTGGCAAGTGTAAGGACCCAGGTTCGATCCCCGGTACCACATACTGTGCTGACCCAGGAACTCTGGGCATCACCGTTCTGGCTACTGAAACCAGGCATGGTGATGCCCATCTGTAATCCTAGCACTGGGGAGGCTGAGACAGGAGGATCACTAGGAGTCCAAACAAATAAATAAAAGATTAAAAAATTTAAAAAAGTTATTTTCTTTTTAAAAATTAAAAGATATAATTCAATAAACTCAAAGGGAGAAAATATGTACATAGTAGTTGGTATCCTAGGTATTCTGGAGGGGATTTAAGGTATGCAGGAGGAAGGCAAGTTAGGTACAAATACTGTGCTGTGTTATTTGGAAAATTTGAGTCACTGGAGACGTTGTTATCCATGGAGCGCCTGGAAGCAGCCCTAGAGAGCCCTCAGAGTTCCTCGAGCTACAAGCTGTGTGCAGTGGACAGAGTCTGGACCTGTGTTTCGTGTTCACAGCAGCACCACCCTGGATCTATGGCTCATTCTGTCCTCCTCCAGGACTTCCTCTGTCCTCCTGTGTCCCTGGCCCTCTAGAGCCCCTGATGTGCCGATTGTT
Organism: Capromys pilorides; assembly: GCA_004027915.1. Lineage (NCBI taxonomy): Eukaryota > Metazoa > Chordata > Mammalia > Rodentia > Capromyidae > Capromys > Capromys pilorides. The sequence goes on along the minus strand of PVKN010015806.1, from coordinate 16,032 downwards.
GCTAGGAACTGATTTACAGGCCTCTGGCTTCCTGTCAGGGAGCTTTGGTTTGGCCTCCTCTCCTCAGCACACCCACCCTTGGCTGCGCTCTCCTGGCAGCTCGGTCCTGCAACTGCTGAGTGGAGGCCTCCACTACGGAGCCACTACAGTTTGGCCACTTTCCCATGTTGGTGGTAAGCAACTCTGTTCCCAGGGTTCAGTGACTGGGCACAGCTGCTACAAGCATTTGGGCACCTGCCCTGGTATTGCACATGGCTAAATTTCTCAGTCTGCATCAAGACTGAGGAGCGGATTGGCTGGGTTCTCTGGTAGGGGCATACTCAACTTTCTGAAAATGAGAGAACAACTTTGAGTATAAATAGCAAGCTTCTTGAGACAGGGAAGCGGAAGTAGCAACACGTAGGCTTCATGGGGTGCAGTCAGGTGAGCGACTTTCTGCAGCCTGAAGCCCTTGTGTTCTTTGAGGCAGGGATGGATGCCCATTGCAGAGAGCAGAAGACAGCCTCAGATGCTCGGGCTCTAGGCTGGCATTTCTGTCTGCTAGGAGGCCTTTGGTAAATAAGTCAACTTTTTGGTCTGTCTCCTTCTCCTTAGAAGGAAGGTTGGCCTTTCATCCCAAAGCGTGGGTGCTCTGTGACTGCAGTGTAGCCTTCAGAATACTGGCGCCATCTTCTGCACATCCTGACAAGATTCCACAGCCAGCGTGCCTGAAGTGCCTCACAGCTTTTCACTGTGCTGTGGAAGATGGGTGGGCAGAAGGCGTGGACACCACGCAGGGGCCACCTTGGGTCATGCACGTCGATGGCACCGAGTCGCAGCTGCATGAGGCCTCCACAGTGATCTGTGTTCCCTGGGTCCATGTTCCCTGGCAGGTCCATGTTGACGGGGCTCTACCCCCCCACTTCTGGAACCATCTTCATCAATGGCAAGAACCTGCAGACAGACCTGTCGAGCGCCCGAGCCGAGCTGGGGGTGTGTCCTCAGCAGGATGTCCTCCTGGACAGCCTCACTGTCTGGGAGCATCTGCAGCTCTTTGGATCCCTCAAGGCACCACAGTGGACCAAACAGGAGCGACAACAGCAAGTCCACAAGTGAGTAAGCGTCCGACTCTTCGTTCCCCTCACTCCTGCCATGTCCTGGAAGAGACAGTGGCAGAAAGTGACACTTTACCCAGTTGTTGGTGTCCTGTCCTCAGCCGTGGAGTGAAGGCGCAGCCAGCAGGACTGGGGAGGATAGAGGAGGCTCCGAGAGGCCTTGCAGGCCACAGTGAAAGGTCTTTGTCCTTTCACTGAGCAAACAACAGCAAGAGTGACAGGCTGTGCGCGGAAGTTTGTGCGTGTGCATTAGAGTTCCCGTGGGCATCCAGAGATGCAAGAATAGGGCAGACAGGAGACTGGTGGGGAAGTGCCTCAGTAGATACACTGGGGGCTGGAACTCGGCCCTGCAGGTAGGGGTTACTGGGCAGGGTGCCGTGCCTGGCCTGAGGTCCAGAAAGTAGTTCTTCTTGTGCCTTGGGAGGTGACATGCCAGGCTGCGTCCCTTGTTGTTTGCTTTTCCATCCCCAGAACCCCAGGTGACAGGACTGCTAATCACCAGTAGCCAGCAGCAGACACAAGAGCATGAGCCACACTGTCACAGGCCACCAAAGACGGTGGCAAGGACTGGGTTGGAGCACATCTGGGTTGGATCCTGGGAAGGATGAGGTGCATGGATGCAAGGAGGAGCCCTAGGGAAGGGAGGGCAGTGGTGTGGGGTGGGTGGGTGCGGGGGGGGGGGGGGGGGGGGGGGGGGGGGGGGGGGGGGGGGGGGGGGGGGGGGGGGGGGCACCCGCCGGGAGAGTCAGCTCTGCACAAGTGAGCAGAGGAATTGGGGAAGCGCCCATGGGAGCCCCTGGCTCATCTGTGAGGAGGTGCTGAGGGGGGTGCATGCTGCTGGGAAGCCCTGTAGGGGCTCGCTCAGGTGTCTCTTCCCTAGGAGCCAGGGCTCTTGCTCCAGGTTCTAGATGAGGCAGCTGGGCTCAAGGATATGGGGCCACGTGGCCACACCAGGATGGGAGGGTGTGGCCTGGGTGGGCAGCTGATGCCAAGTGCACTCTGCTGCTCTCCTCAGGAATGGTTGCTATGCGACAGCATGTGGGATGGAGGCCTCCGGGCAGGCGGGGCCTGCTGGGCAGAGGAAGGCTGCAGTGTGGATGGCCCCTGGGATCCTCCCGTCTAGGAAGTGCAGGGGGATTTGTTCCCAGCTGCTACCCGTGGCTTCAGGTGATGGTGGCTTCTAAACGTAGGCCTGTGGCCCTGACGGGCAGGGCAGGGAGTCCCACAGCTCCCGAGGTGGGCCTCAAATGCAGATGGCAGAGCTCTGGCTCTTCATGGAGCAGGCCACGGCAGCGTCAGCCTGAAGGCACAACTCTCAGGAGTAGGTGGGGTTCTTCGGCACCTTGACCCTAAATGCACAGAGCCCACAGGTGATGGAAGAAAGCTCTAGTTCGAAATAAACGAAGCAGGAGCCCCAACCCAGAGTGCGGTGGAGGTGTACCTCACTTGGGGTTCAGGAGGTGTGTGCAGACACCCGGAAGAACCCACAGGCAAGTGCTGGTCTCTGATTATTGTTCTGTGGAGAGAAGCCCTGGAGAGTGATAGTTGGTGTCCGCAGGGATGGCCTTGTGACCAGGTGACTTTCCCAGCCTGGAAAGTGTGCCTGTTCAGCTGACCTCAACTGGAGATAGGTGGCTGCGATTAGACCTCAGCGATGACAGGGTCCCAGGGAGAACAAAGCGAAGCGTCCTCCAAGTAGACGCTTACACAGTGAGGGCAAATGCAGACTGAATCTGGACTCGTGGACAGAGCACTCCAGGGACAGGGCCTGCTGCGGACAGTGGCGTGTGCTACCGCATCATCAGCTTGGATAGTTTTTTCTTTCTTTTCCATCTTTCAAAGTTGGCCCATTATGCAGGCGTTCTCTGCTGCAGGGCGGGGTGGGTTCCCACACCTTGAGGTCTTCAAGAAAGTGGCCAGGTGACACTGACCACAGAAATGACATCAGGCCCTCATGTGCACAGGGAAACGTTGAAAGGAGCCAGGAAATGATCTTAAATCTGAGTGGGTGCTTACGGAGAGGTGGCTGGGGATTCTGTGGACTACAGAGTACTTGACTGAAAATTGGCAAATATAAGACTCAATTTCGTCTATGAGAAAAAACGCAGGTCGCCTATTTTAATTTTAAAACATCTCGTCTACCCTGGACCACAGCCTGCTGTGGTTGTGACCGAAGCTTAAGCCGAGCACCTCCCAGCACCGTACAGGCCTCATCCTCTTATCTGGGTACCAGGCAACCTTAATGGTTATCAATTCCCAGCATGTTGCCTAGCAACAAAGCCAATTTGCACAGAAGCAATCAGAGTGAGATCATGTTTTAGGACAGTAGTTCTCAATTAGGGGGAGGTAGAACTGAAGCATCAGATGCATAGCTCACCAGCTTCTTATTAGCTTCCTATAGCATGGCCTGTTTTCCCTCACGCAGAGCTTCCTTGGAACCAGGTTCAGGGGAAGCGGCAGCCCTCGGGGAGTCTAGAGAGGAAAGCTTTGTCAAGACGCAGGTCATCACTGTTCTACCCTTACCCTGGCCTAGGAAAGATAGTACTGACCAAGAGAGGACTGTGCTTGGGCTGTCGGGAGGGATTAGGGAGTGAAGTCCACCACTCAGAGTCCTAGAGCCCGGTGGGACTTGGGCTGGTTTGGAGTGATGTGATCGAGAAGGGCATTCATGCATGTGGAAAGGGGCAGCAGATGGAGCCTGGACACCCCAGGCTCTGGGGAATGAGGAGGAATCCACCAGGGAGGCAGGAGGAGGCCCATGAGGAGTGGCGTAGGGCGTGGACCAGGTCCACAGAGGAGCAGGAGCAGGTGAGGGTGAGAGATGTGACTGGGACAGACTTTGGGGCTTGGTGAGCAGAGGGCATGGGTGGTCTCGACAAAGGCAAGTCTTTTTGCACCAGGAATCAAACTCAGGGACTTACCAGGCAGGAGCTGTGCTGCTGAGCTGTGTCCCCGGCCCAAGAAGAGTGATTTTAATAGCACGGGAGGTGCACGACTCACTGGAGCCAACGAAAGAGAGAAGGGAGAAAGATTTCGTAGTTGAGCATTTCCCCAGGAATTCTCGCACATAAGGAGCAAAGAGGGAGCCGGAGACTGAGAAGGGTACTTCAGAAAGAGGTGTCGCCACAGTCTGTCTGGACACTGCCCAGCTTTCCAACTGGGAAGGGGCATTGGGAGGAGTAGGGAGGGAGGGCGTGGCTCACTGGAGCATGGCCCACGCAGGACAGAGACGGGACCTTGAGAAGCCGTGGCAGCGAGGGACCAGCTCTTCTGGGCCCATATAGAGTGCGGGACCAGGGCAGAGCATGAGGACTTTTATTCCTTGTCAGTGCTTTTCAGAGCTAAGGGTGTATGGAGGGAAGTGAGTGAGAGTAATGACAGTGCAGGCTGGGCCCTTAGAGGCAAAGGGCAGAAGGACCTCCAGGGAGGCAGGAACAATGCAGGGCTGATTCGAGCACAGTTAAATGATTGCCAAGTGCAGAAGGGGCCCGAGGGAACAAAGGTGGGCGGAAGACAGGGCACGGGGCTGGAGACCCCAAGGCACTGCCATTGCCACTGTTGACAGCGTCCGGGTGTGAGTAATGGGCGGAGGAGGAGGGGCAAAGGCAGAGTGCTCCCCACCTGGCAGTAGGAGCCTCAAGAATAGAGACAAGAGTAAGACTTCAGAGAGGGACACAGGGCAGATTCAGGAGCAGGCGGATTCCTGCGACCAGGAAGGCAGTGGGTGGCAGACCCTGGCGGCCTGGAGGTCAAGGCTGGGTTTTTAGACCAGTGGGGAAAGACGTAGTGAGGGCCATGGTGAGATACAGTGAGGCCCCACCCCTCATGTAGACCCCAAAGGAGGAGGCGCCCTCATCAGAGAAGAGGATTTATGATGGGTTAGTGGCCTGGATCGAGGCTATCTCTCCCTTCCTAGCTGGGGTCATCATATGGCTCTCCCTCTACTTTTTTTTTAATGTATTATTTTTTAACTTTATTTTTAGTTTTTAAAATTAATTTTAATGAGAAAGTAATAGCAATGAGACAGTTTCAAAATAGATTACTAGGACAGTTACAATAATGAATACGTTGCATAGTGTTGTCTTTGTAGTGCTTATTCAGAGGACAAGATGCAGACATGGTAGCTCCCTGTACTTTAAGAACAGGTTCTCTTTGCCCCTTCCATGCACCACACTGTCCCTGAATCCTGGCAAATACTTCCCTACTTGTTCTGGAGTGTGTCGTCCATGTGTTGCCCCGTCCAGTCATGCTACGCACCTGGCCCACATCTTGCTTGTTTCCTCTGAAGTCTGAGGAACCCACATGAGCCCTGGGACTTGGCTGTGCCTCCCTCACATCCTGTGGTAGCCATTTGTTTGATTTTCCCAGTAGGCCCAGAGTTTCTCAAATCAAAGGCAAGGGTGCTTGGAAACTTGGGTCAGACATAAACCACGTGAGCAGGCAGCTGGACACTGGGAAGCTTACTGGAGCTCGTTTTGGGCCAGGATGAGAAGTGTGTCAGGCAAGTGAGTCTGTGGGTTTCCCTCAAGTCTCTGTTTAGGATTCTGGAATGTTTCAGGACTTAACTATTCCTGGAATATGTTTACTTTTCCCTTGTTGCTGAGATAAAATCCCTCACACTTGAAGTTAAAGGAGGAAAGGTTTATTTGGCTCACAGTTTGTGGTGGTTTCGGTCCCTCATCGGCTGGCATTAAGGCAGGGTAGCATGTGGCGAGGGCCGTAGTTCATGGCAGCAGGAGACAGCAACAGCAAGAATAGAGAGAGCGACACAGTCCTCTTTCTGCCCCTTAGACTGCAGTCAGTCTACTGGGATTTGGTGGTGCCGATCTAGTCGCTGGGCTGATCCAGCTGGCATCACCCTCCATCCCAGCACCCTTGATCCTAGAAGTGAGCCACGCATCAGCCACATTCTAGACTCAGCCACCTCAAGAAAGCCCTGTCGTAACTGCATGAGGTCTTGGGGGAATGTTGAGACACAAAGCAGAACACAGACGCTCAGCTTGTGCGTCCAGCACCCACGTGGCCTCCCGGGCTGGAGGGGTGCTTCAGCTCCCCACACTCAGGAAGTGGTACAGGCTGAAAACCCAGGGCATGTGAGACATCAAGGGAAGGCTTCCATGAAACATGGGGTCTTCATCAGGGGTGTGGACTCATGGTAGAGGGGGGGGGCCTAAACATCTGTGAGGGTCAACAGGGCCTGGAGGTGAAGGAGGGGCCCCTGCTGTCAAAGAGGAGGAGGGCAGGGCTTTGCCCAGGGCCGTGCTCACCACATGGACACAGATCTGGCGTCTGAGTACTCAAGACTGAAAGGTCCCTAAGGACTAAAAGCCTGCTCCGATTTCCTGGCGAATGGTGGCTTCTACTCTGTCGGTGTCCCACTGTGGAACTTCCGGACTCCTCTGGAAGGTGGGGCACTACCGATTAGCATCTTGAGGGGCCTTCCCTGGTGAGCTGTGGTGCTCTGATTGTTGTCGTGAAGGCAGTAGGGCCTGGCCACACCATCATGCTCCATCCTGTTCTGTGGGAACACCAGTCCCCCCTCATCAGGAAGTGTGTGTGCTGTGGAGCCAGGTGCCACCTGGAGAGGGGTGACTGGGGCTTCTCCCCAGCCCTATGTTTGGCAGGTGCTGCTGACACATGTCACCCTTAACACACTGTGAGTATCACGGGCCCATCAGGGAAGGCTGCGCTGCCCCGCCAAGGCTCATATGCTTATGTCCAGCCCAACCCAAGGCCTTTGATATATCTGTGGCTTATGTGGACTTGGCCACGGTAAGCTTTCACGCATGCAGTGAAGTTCAGATCAAAGCCTCCACATGTTCAAGCAGAAGCCTGACAGCTTCCTTGTCATTTTAGAACTCTTGAGGATGTGGGGCTCATTCGGCACCAGCACAAACGCATCGGGGCCCTGTCTGGAGGCACAAAGAGGAAGCTGTCCATCGCCATTGCTTTCCTGGGCCAGTCGAAGACCGTGGTCCTGGATGAGCCCACCAGCGGGGTGGACCCTTGCTCCCGCCGCAGCCTCTGGGACATTCTGCTCAAGTACCGGGAAGGTAGGCGCTGGGTTCTGTCGCACTTCCTCTCCTAAGATACACAAAAGGGTGGCTGCTGGGTGGGAAGCACCAGCCCCATCACCGAAAGGACTTCCTGTCATTTGCAAATCAAATGCAATCTTCATAAAAACTGAAAGTTTCTGCAGCATTCAGAGTTGCTTCCTTCCAGTTGTCCCATGTTGCAGCCAGCTCAGGAAATGTGGATCGGTAGAGAACCCTTTGGGAGTTCATGCAGGACAGACCTTCCTGCATGAGTCCACTTCCTGCCATGGTGACAAAATACCCAAGAAGTAACCCCTAAGGAAGAAAAGTTATTTGGGCTCCTGGATTTGGAGGTTTTGGCCCGCGGTGGGTCGTCTTTGTTGTCTGGGCCTGGGGAGGCTGGGTGCGCCATGGCAGATGCACAGGGAGAAGCAGGAGGCCACAGCAGGGTGGGGAAGCAGTGTGAGAACTGGCAGTGGGCTGTGGTCCTCCCCAGTGTCCTCCCTCCATAAGTGCCATCCCTTGCCTAATGCTCCCCTCCCTATACCAGCACCCTGGCTGGTGACGTAGCTGTCATCAGATGGGCCTTTGTGTTAGAATTCAACCCATAGCAAGTGCTTTTCTGAGAGGGGGAAACTAAGGTGCAGAGAGCTGGGTGTGTGTCACGCTCTCAGCTGAGTGGCCGCGGGGTACGAGGGTTTCTGGCTTAGCAGGTTGGGGTGTCTCCTCTCCATTGCTGCTCAGCTTCACTCAGGGGCATTGCAAGGACCTCTCACTAACTTCCGGCTCTGTCTAAGCAGCTAGGAAATGTGGCCATGGGAACTCCACTAGCAACATTTTCCTCTGGAAAGAAACCTGGGTGGTCCCGAAACGCCTGGGTGCTGGTGAGCAAGCGACGCTCAGAGACAAGATGAGCACAGTGTCTCATGCCGTGCTGTCTGCCTTTGGTTTCCTCTTTCTGCCTCTAAGGGCTTTGCCAGACCTGGGCGGAAGCCCCCGCTCCCCAGGGGGTCTGGGAGGAGTTGAGTTTTGCTGTAGAAGAAAAGCAAGAAGAAAGAATGGAGAAGGGCCGTCCCTCTCTCCAGCACCCTGAAGCCAAGCCTGAAGGTTGTGTGTCAGCTGGAGTCTCACAGAAGACATTCTGTCCCTTGGAGCCCAGCCACAGGCTGGGACAATGACAGGAAAGGATGACGGGCCCTGCAGGGAGGCTTCTGTTCTTGCTGTGCACTATTTTAGAGGAACTGCAAAGGAGAAGACAGAGAAGCCTTCGGGAGAAGAGAGCCCGCGGCGTGGTTCTGTGCTGTAGCCTGGATCCGGGCATGCGCGTGGCACTGCAGGAGGAAAGGGCAGGTCCAGCGGGTGGCCGTGTGTCCTCAGCCCTGCCGCAGCCACTGTAGACTCCTCGAGACTCAGCAGTGCTTGGGAGATTTTCCCATCCTCTCCTGGCTCTGGGCTTCTGGGAGAGGAGTGTGGAGGCTGTGGCTGCAGAAGGACCGAGGATCTCTGAGCTGGATGGGGGAAAGCAGGGTGCATTTGTCATAGGGCTGTTGGCAGCGAAGAAGACCTGAGACAGGGAGGAGACAGGGAGCTCTCGGCCTCTGCAGTGACCCCTTGTGGCTTCCCTGGCTACTCTACAGATGCTGGTGTCAGGGGAGGACGCACCTCAGGGGCTCCAGCAGCTCCCAGAGGCCAGAGGGTCTGAGCGCGTTGCTCCCAAAGGTCCTGACCCACGCCCAGCCTCTGGGCCTGCATACTCTTTGGGGAAGACACAGAAGGTGCAGAAATGAGGAAGTGGAAACTTCAGGGAAAGATGCAGCTGCCGCGTGAGGGGGGCTGATTCCAGTGGAGAGGAGACTAATTTAGATCGGAGCAGTGAATTCTCCACCATCTTGAGCAGGGTCTGATAAAGAAGACAGATGATGGGCTGGGAGATGGCTTGGCTCCCTAGGGCTGCATGCCACGCAGGCCACCAACCAGGCATGGTGGTGCTGGGGAGGCTGAGACAGGAGGATCACTGTGAGTCTGAGCAGCACAGTGAGACCCTGTACAAGAGAGAGAGAGAGAGAGAGAGAGAGAGAGAGAGAGAGAGAGAGAGAGAGAGAGAGAGCGCAGACATACGAGAGATAGACACACAGATTCTGTGACCTCTATTCCTGTGCATTTTCCTGTGGATTAAAAGAGGAGATTCCACTACTCTTCTTCATTTTAAAAATCTCATTAAAGGTTTAGTAAAATATCTAAAGAATCAGCATAAAGCTAATTAGGGCAGACAACCAGAGACAGCGCTGGTCTGGGGAGAGGAGAGGGTTCTTCAACTCATTTAGACAGGGAGTTTCGTCCCTGTGTGGTGCGCCAGTCTGGTCTTCTGTCCCTGCGCTGACTGAAGTGCAATCGGAGGAGAGCAGCAGTACTGAAAGAAAAATGTGTCTCAAAAACCCAAAATATACAGCCACCTCTGCACGCGGACTCAGAGCTCCTAGGGACCGCTGTAGTTCTGTGAGACAGATCTAAAAGCGCGCAGGAACGATGTCACCTGCTGAGCAGGCAGATTCTTCTGCCGCAGCCTGGGTGCGTTGGGTGTTCAGTCTACCAGGGGCATCACATGTGGGTTTCCTGTGTAGTGAAGGGGACTTGGAGATCTTGGCCCAGGGCCGGCGCTTCTGTGCCTCCCTCAGGAACATCAAGAAAGAGGCAGAAGACACGGGGACACATTCACACGCCACATTTCATTGGCTGTGCCAGGCTCTGGGCTCCCTCAGCGTGGCCTGTGTGACCCAGGGGAGAGGGTCGAACTCTTCTGAGCTTCAGCTTTCCTAGTTAGAAATGAAGACAGCCACGTCACCTCACAGGATTCTGTGGGAAGTAGCTGTCTGCGAAAGCTCGCAGGTCAGCATCCACACGTGTGCGCCGGGTTCGTGAGAGGCCACCGATGGTACCACAGTCCACCGGCAGAGGTGACTGTGGGAGACACAACTTGGTATGGAGAGGAGTGGCGTCTGCAGTCAGAACCAGAGAGAGAACCCGTGAAAGTGGTGGCTGAAGAGACCGGAAGTGAGGACCTTGTCCTCTGCGGGTTAGGATGGGTCTCAGTGGCCCCGGACAGCCACCCAGAGGAAACATCTGTGAGCTTAATATCAATCCTTTCAGAATGTTCATTTTCCTTCTCTACTGAGGTATAGTTGACAGAGGAAGCTTACAAATACGTGCTCCGTACAGCAAGTTGTTGCGGGGTGCACGCACTGTAAAGTACCGGAGCCAGGGTGGTCGAAGCGCCCATCACCTCGAAAACTTACTTTGCATGCATGGAAGAGGACGTTCAAGGCCCAACTCTCGGCAGTTTTAGCGGCTGCAAGGCACTGCTGTTACCTGCAGTCTCTTGGTGCGGCGCTGCACAACGCACGCACGCAGGCATGCACGCACGCACGGTGCACGAGCTCGGCCACGCCTCCCGTTCCTCCCTCCGACCCTTTCGGTCCCTGCCACCGCCCGCCACCCTTGGGAGTCCGGACTTGGGTGCGAGTTCGCTTGCAGGCTTCCTCACCTCACAGACGCGCGTCCTCTCGGCTGCACGGCGGTTCTGACGGAGGGGCCTGACCGGCTCTGCTCCCTCGAGCGCGCTGAGCACGTTTCCTCAGCGTCTAAGAATGCAGGGAGACGTGTCCCTCGCCAGGAGCCGGTCCCTGCTGCTCGCGGGTCGGCGCTTCGTGCTGTCTAGCTGGGCAGACTGGCCGGCAGTGAACCAGAGTCCTCGTATTTTAATCCTTCTCCGCTGTTAGCGTAGGCCACCGAGTAGAGTGAGAGCGCTGTTCGAGTACTCCCGATGCGCGTTTGGCTTCGCAATCAACAGTGTATCTGGAGGTCTTGGCTGCCTAAGAAGAGGCGGGAGGACTTGATAAGGTGCCGGAATCCTTGGGGACATGCATGAGCCCACGCGCTCTCTGCACAAGGTGGCTGTGGCTGTGGAGTTGCTGACCTCTGTCCTCTCCGGAAGGCCCTGGTTTCAAGTCCCCTTTTCTTCTTCCCCCATCCTCCCGCGGACCCCGGTGCTCTGAGGCTGCTGTGGCTTCTTCAGGGAGGGAGCGTTCTGGCTCTGCCTGTCTGACGCATGAGCCCGTGGGGTCTCCTCTTCCCTATCCCAGGGGCCGTGCATGTCCGCCGTGGCCATTTCTGACTTCGCGCATTTACTTTTAAAATTCTTACTCAAAATTTCAACGTGTGTATTAAACCCTGCCTGTTTCAGAAGAGTTAATAATATTTGCATTGCATTAAAATGATAACGGTCAAATTTCTTTTAATTTTATTTATCTCCAAATATTACTTAGTGTCTTGTTTTGTTCCAAGCGATTTTTCAGTTTAGTTTTTGCTAGCTGATGTTCCTAACATGTGACTTCTTTCCTCTTGGGGAACTGGCGCAGACAGACACCAGGTCTTCATTGCTTTTACCCCTGCTGCCCTCCACATTCTCCTGTCCTCCATCAGAGATTGTGTAAGGATTTCTCACTGCTGGCACGGCTTGCACTTTCTCTCAGGGTGGCATTCTGCCTACGTGCATGAGAGATGGCCGGGACCTGACTGGAGAAGACAGGGGTGTCCAACCCCGCCCTCTCACCTGTCCCGCGGCCCCGCCCTCTGCATCTAGAAGCAAGGCAGGGCCTTGGCTTTGGCACCTCAGTTTCCCCCCAGGGTCTGGTAGACACTCCTAGTTCAAAAAGCAAAGAACGGAAAACTGGAGCAGGAGCTTTGTGGAGCGGGACGGCCAGATGTTCCAAGGCCTTCCACTTGCAGAATCACTGGACTGGAATCCAGTGCTCAGGAGGCTGAGGCAGCGAGATGGTGAATAGGAGGCCAGTATGGGATGTAGAGTATCCTTACCAAAGCCACTAACAAGTGCACTCTAAGTTGGTGGTGGTCTTTCAGTGGTCCCAGGAAGGACGGGCATTGGTTCTGATGCTCTCTGTGTCCACCTCCAGGTCGCACCATCATCCTCACCACCCACCACCTGGACGAGGCGGAGCTGCTCAGCGACCGTGTGGCCGTCCTGCAGCAGGGGCGGCTCCAGTGCTGCGGGCCTCCCTTCTGCCTGAAGGAGACCTATGGCCAGGGGCTCAGCCTGACGCTGGCGAAGCAGGTACCGAGCGGGCCTTGTGGCTCACCGTGGAAGAAGCACCCCTGTGCTCTTTCCCAACAGAGGAGGGGAGGCCTCTCCTGCACAATGACCCTGGTGTCAGAGCCAGGGTCGGTGACCTCGGGTCCCAGGGTCAGTGACTCTAGGAGGAAATGCATGTGGTATCAGAACGAAGGGTCAGGGCCAGCTCCCAGGAGGTACGATGACCCTGGTATTCTATGAATATCGAGCCCAAGGACAGTGTTCAACAGGAGGCTGCAGTCTCTCCGAAAGGTGGAAGGGAGGTAGGGAGGGCACAGAGCAGTGGTGGCCACAGCCTGGGAGGCTGTACCCATGTCACCTTTGGGGTTGTCATTGCCTGGTGTCCCCAGGAACAGGCAACAGCATCCATGGGTTCGATCGGGGCTTGAGACACTTCCCGGCTCTGAATGATGGCTGTGGTCCTTGTCAACCTCCAAAGCATCTGCCTTTGGGCTCTGTGCTGGCCACTGCTTTGTGGCTGAGACTAAGATACCTGCCATACACAGCGTCAAGGACGAGAAGCTGCCACTGGCCTGCGGCTTCTGGGGCGCAGTCCATGGTTGGTAGAGCCAGGGCAGGAACATCATGGCGGAAGCCTGTGGTGGAGCACAGCTGCTTAGGTCATAGTCTCTGGGACCCAGAGAACAGGGAAGAGCCAGGCAGACACAGAGAGGCAAGGGCTGGGGACAGGATGAGCCCATCCAGGCCACGCCCCATGACTCAGTGCCTCCAGCCAGCCCTGCCTCCTACCAGCAGAGTTAGCACTAAGGTCATACCGGGATGGATCCCACGATTATGGCCCTGGATCTTAGCACCTTCCAAAGCCCCACTTCTGAACACAGAACCATTTGGGGGACATCTCCAATCTCAACTGTATCAGCCTCTTGCCATGGTTCCAACTTGTCTGTTCTCCAGCCCAGGGTGAATGTGCGCATCTTGCAGACCTGCGAAGGCTCCTCTCCGCCTTGGGTGGGGGCTCTCCTCTCCTTCTCAGGCAGTCATCCCTGTTTCCTGCAGCCTGAGGGCTCGGACCTGACTTTCTGAATATTCCTCCCAGGGCACAAAGGCAACTCAGGGTCACAGAACCCCAGAAGCTGGCTTCCATGTGCTCATAACTAAGATGGGTATGGGGCCAGGCCTGGCCAGGGTTAGTACTGTGGAGTTTTATTTTTTTAAAAAGAAGATACTGGTGCTGCTCACCTGTTACCCCAGCATGCTGGGAGGCCAGGGAAGGAGCATCGCAAGTTTGAGCCAAGCCTGGGGAACTTAGAGAGGTCCTAACTCAAAATACAAAGGAGCTGGGGATGTAGCTCAGTGTAACGGTCCTGGCCTCAGTGCCTAGCACTGCATGCAAGCACAGGAGAAGGAGGAAGAGGGGAAAACACTCAAGGCATCCCCAAAGTGCTTGTGGCCGCAACTGTAGCATTGCGCCCAGGCGCAGCAGTGGAATTTTGCCGCAGGTTGCTCACGAGTGCACAGGAATCGGTTGGTGTGGGCTTGCCCAGGCCCCTTCCTGGTCCTCACATGGCTTTCTTCTGACAGCCTTCTGTGTGGGATGCCCACAGCCCCACGGACACGGCGCGCCTTACAGCCCTGGTCCACACCTACGTCCCGCAAGCCGTGCTCAGGGGCAGCAGCGAGCGCCAGCTGACCTACGCCATCCCTCAGGACGCAGACAAGGCCTGCTTCAAGGGGCTCTTCCAGGCCCTGGACCAGAATCTGCAACCCCTGCATCTCTCGGGCTATGGGATCTCAGCCCCCACCTTGGAAGAGGTACTGGGGTTCCGGAGCATGCTCTGCAGGTTATGTTTTCTGGTTGGCTCCCACTTCAGTGAAGAGATGTGGGTCAAGGCAGAGTCTCTTTTATCATTTCAGACTCCTGATTAGTATCAGAAACAATGGAGGCCAAACACTAAATTATCACACCTGAGGGGGTGATACAGTTGATGGGAAACAGCATTGCCTTCTAAGACAGGGTCTCCCCATGTGGTTCAGGCTGGCCTTGAACTCACTTCCAGAGCCCAGACTGGCCTCTAACTCATAGCGATCCTCCTGCTTCAGCCTCCAGAGTACAGGGATTACAGGTGTGCATCACCACGCCCAACTTAGGGAATAGCGCTCTTACATTTGAAAACTCTTTTGGATTTGATGCCTAATCCGGCCATCATAAGATGTCCCAACTCTTGTCCTTCACACTGGGTGGCTGGCAGGTGACATTTCCTTCTCGGCCTGGGGGATACCCACCCCTTCACTGTGGACTTCTGCTGTCCTGGAGCTCTGGCCTGCGCCCTGTGAGGGGCAGAAGTGAATGCAACGCGCAGAGTGAGCTGACTCAGCCCAGCTCCTGCCCCGACCCTGGGTGCCCCTCCCACATGCCAGCTGAGCTGACCACCCACCCAGTCCTGTGGCCCTGCCCAGCAGTCAGCCAGCAGGACTCAGATTCCTGGACCTCCTTCAGGGCAGGTGGTGGCCACGCATGACCCATGTGGCCAGCACTGTGTGGGTCCTCAGGCCCTGTGGGAGCCAAAGTTGAATTTTTGTTTACCATTATTATCTATAGAAAGTGTTGCAGAGTTTTTAAAAATCATGTCCTGAAGGTAATGTAAAAGATAATCTGGAAATAATTTTGGAGCAGATTCTCTTATCAGTTCCAGGAATAATAGTAATGCTTGATTGTGCTTTTTTCACTAGTAATTGACACTAGAAACACTAAATAACACAGTTAAGAATACCGCGATTTGCATGAAGTCGAAGTCTGATCACTTGGATGTAGGGGTGGGAGAAACACCCCTGGGTTTTTGACTCCGGAGAACAGGCAGCTTTCCAGGGGGCCAGTCACCAGCAGGCCACCGGGCACATAGCCAGGGGTGGTGGCACACACGTGTACTCACAGCACGGTGGGAGGCCGAGGCAGGAGGACAGCAAATTAGAGCCCAGCCCAGCGATGCAGCAAGATAACCTTGGCCTCGAGATAACCAGGCATGGGAGCTGGAGCTCAGTGCAGGGGCCCAAAGTTCCATCCCAAGTCCTGCAAAACAAACAGACAAATAAATGACTCCTGCAGGCCAGCGAGATGTTTTGACAGAGCAACATTTTGCTTTTGCAAAGCCATGCAAGGTTACTACTGTTCTATTTTATTATTAGTTACGTTAATATTTTGATGTGTCTTCATTTTTGACTTAAACTTTGTCTTATGCATGTGCAGTATGCATAGGACCAATATTTCACTTGGCCTCCCTGTTTCTATTATCTACCTTTTATTTTACTCTTCTTTTTTTAACCAGGGGACAGCGTGAATGCAGTCGCCCACTACCACAAATTATGCAGCCGAGTTCCCCACATTTGAGGAAATCGCAGGGGTCAACACATTATTTTACTCTGTGTATTTTGAGTTTCTTTCTGTATTTAGGACAGGGTCTACAGAGTCTATGGGTTTCACTATGTAGATTAGACTGGTAGTGATCTTCCTGTTTTCAGCCTCCCAAACACTGGGACTACAGGCACGCACCACCACATCCAGTCTCAATCACCGTCTCAGTGCACCCATGGGTGGGGCTGACATGGCAGGCTGGGGATCGAACCCTGGCTGCTGTGTTCTGCCTAAGCAGGCGTTTAGTCTCTTGAGCTATCAGGATGGCTAGGTAACATGGTCTTAAGGTGCATCCATTTTCCTATAAATGACTCAGGTTTGTCCTCCTCCTCCTCCTCCTCCTCCTCCTCCTCCTCTTCTTTCTCCTCCTCTTCTTCCTCCTCCTCT
>PVKN010015805.1:0-18265 GCA_004027915.1 Capromys pilorides | reverse complement strand
TCAATCCCAGGTAGAGCACGCCTTACACGCGCCTGAGGCCCGAAGTGTTTAGTAACTGAGAGGCCTGTGAGGCCTTCAGTGTTCAGCAAGAGCCTTCCAGCCTGCTCTATTCCAAATCTGGAAGTGTAAGATAACAAGTTGCAACTAAGTGACAGAACTAGTATTCTGAAACTAAATATCACTAAATAGTGGAAAGTGCATCTGAGTCTTCAAGTTGAAGGAAGCTAAAATAGGATTCAAGTGTGTTAAGCATTGGCAGACTCACTTCGGAAGTCCCTTGGCAGAGGCTCTGTATTTGGTGGAACGGATGTGAAAAACATTTTTTTACAAGTATTTTTGGTGTTGTTTTGTTTTTGTATAGGGTCTCACTATGCAGCTCAGACTCATAGTGATCCTCCTGTTTTTAGCCTCCACAGCAGTAGGATTCTTTGCATGCAGCACGAGGCCCTAACTTGGTCTCTGCCTCAGGGAGCATGGGGGTGGGGCCTGTGCAGGCCTGTGAGGCATGCTCTACTGGGAATCCAACCCTGGTTGGTGCAATTGCCTAAGCAGGACCTTAGTCCACTGAAGTATCTCACCTGCCCCGAAACTAATTTTGAATGCCAAGATGCCACACAAGGGGTCACACTCAAAGCCACGTAAGGTACCACTGTGGCAGTCTTATAACAATGGTAGAGAGTACAACAACTGACAGACAAAACTCAAAGAGCAGCTGGAGGTGGTGACATACATCTGTAACAGCAGCATTTCTGGCAGTTGAGTCAGGAGGATGGACAATCTGCGGGTCACCTGGGCGATTTAACATTTTAGGGAGACCCTGTCCAAAACTAATAAAGCCTAGGAATGCAATTCAGCATGATGGCCCAGGGTTCAGCCTCAGTACAGCCCATCAAACAATCACTCAATGCTTGCTTAGAAAATAGTATGGGAGAGTCTGCTTCTCATCTCATTTCCTGACTGATAGGTCCAAAACAGTGGGACAAAACCTGGGACCCCTCAATCACAAGGCCCTACATGGCTGTTTGATTTCAGCCATCCAAAGGACAGCCTTTGCATAAACATAATCATGCCACATTAAGCCACGATTTCACCTGCAGAGCTACTGTTCAGAATCAAGTAGTACATCCACACAGTGCAGGGAAAGTAGGTTGTGCTTCACTGTGTTAATAAGAGCCCAATTGTTGGTTTCCAGTGGGATGATTCATGTCTTGATGATCATTTCAGTGACATACTGTCTTTGGAAACACAGCTCTCAGCAATGTGCCCTCAAGGAAGGGGATATTGACCACAGGCTAAACTCAACAGGGAGTTGGGGACTCCAGGAAAAAAGATGGACTCATGTGAGGCCCTGCTGAAGAGGCCTGGCCCTGGCATGGACTAGGAATAGCCCAGGAAGGCCTTAGCACCTGAAGGCTGGAGTGGAGGGGTATACTAAGAAGATAGGGTTGGAGGACAAGGTGCTGGAGTGAAAGGGGATGCAGAAGCCACAGGAGATTTCTGCCAGGGCCCTAGCATAAGGGAATGGCATCAAAGCAGTATCAGCCATGGCTGACTCCACCAGATCCGGAGTGCCAGTGCGCAATGGGACAATGCACATCAAGCAGGAGGAGGAAGACTCCATCCAGGCATAGCTGGGACAGATGGCCTTACGACCCGTCACCACCACCCGTGAGGCTTAGGAGTACAAACAGAGGCAGGCGTGCCTCACACTTGAGACTCTGGGAATATCTTCACCATGTGACTTCAAGCTGCACCTGGTTCCCCTCCCACTTCCTCTTCTCTATCCCTTGTAGGCTGGGCGTCATCCCCTCCCAAACCCATGCATCTCTCACAGAACCCTCTTCCTCTGTTCACCTCACACATATCAGTGATTTTCCA
Source organism: Capromys pilorides (assembly GCA_004027915.1). NCBI lineage: Eukaryota > Metazoa > Chordata > Mammalia > Rodentia > Capromyidae > Capromys > Capromys pilorides. The sequence goes on along the minus strand of PVKN010015805.1, from coordinate 16,387 downwards.
CCTACCATGCAGAGTTCTAGAACTGCCCAACTATGTCTAGTAAAACTGAAACAGGCTCTATAAATGACATGTGTCATACCACTTGTCAGTACTTAGACCATACCTAAAAATACATGCCCATACTATTCTGAAATCACCTTTTGACAAAAAGAAAGAAATCAAAGCACAGAAATGCCTCCTTGGGCAAAAGGAATTGATTTAAATGTCTGTCTCATCAGGGGATGCTCTGAATATCCTGAAACATCGACATGGAATGCATACAGTAACAGGATCAAATCAAGCAGCATGCCCATTGGAATTCCACTTTGTACGGCACACAGATTCATGGTCTAAGAAAACCCAGAATAATATGAAAAATTTAGGATTGCTTGAGAATCTCGAATATTGCATTCAGTCAACAAACTTCCAATTCGCTTCCAAAGTAAGTTTCTAAATAGGAAATCTATTGTGTATTTTATTTCGTTTTGTTTTTCATTTGTGTATTTGATGCAGGGCCTCACTATGCAGAACAGACTTGTGGTGATCTCCTGCTTTCAGTTTCCCCAGTGCTGGGATTACAGGCATACACCACGAAGCATTTACTGGTTTATAGGCTCAGTGTGCCCCAGGGGTGGGGCATGCAAAGCATGAAGGCCAGGAGATCTTACCCTGGTCCCTGTAATTCCCAGGCAGGTGCTTTTACCACTGAACTACCTCGCCAGCCCACAAAAGTAGTTTTGAATGTGTCATTTCATTTAAAACCTAATTCTGTATACCACAATTAAAATGAAATGCAAATCATTCTTTAAGATTGTCTTCATGGGCTGGGCACATAGGTCAGTGGAATAAGCACTTGCCTGGCAGGCATATGGGCCTGAGTTCAATTCCTGGTTATGGAAAAAAAAAAGATTGTGCTCACGTGGCCACCAGATATCAAGATATCACCTTCAGAACTATTCAGCAGCCTTACTGTGTAAATACAAATTCTACATGAGTACTAAAAAACTGTACATCTTATAATTCATCATTAAACAATGACCAAATAGCCCCATTTAAAAATGGGTTAAAACCCTAAGAACATTACTCAATACTATAGCGAGATGCAAATCAACAGTACACTGAAATACCGCTTCTCACCTGAGGTGGCTAAAAATCAAAGATGGACCATCACAAGGAGCTGTAAAAACTCGGAACCCTCAGTCCCAATAGGACTGTAAAGTGGTACACTGCTGGAAGAAAAGTTTGGCAATTCCCTAACGGTTTGTTTTCTATGTGTGTATCCAAGACAACTGCAAATCACACATTAATGTCAAAGCTGGTACATGAAGGTTCACAGTTGACACTACTCATAACAGCCAAAACCTGGAGACAACCTCAATGTCCATCCTCCGATGGATGAATATAGAAAATGTGCCATGCTGCACTGTGGGTGGTACTCACACACGTTACGCTAAGTTACAAAAGCCAGACAGACTCACAAGCCTCCATGATGTTTGATTTCATCTGTCTGAAATGTTTCCAAATAGGCAGGAAAGTAGGCCTGGGTTTGCCGGCAGATTGGATGAGGGCAGTGAAGAAGCAGGGACTGCTAACGGGTATGGGCTTTGTCTCTGAGGTAGTGAAAATACTGTGGATGGCAGTGATGGTTGCACAACTTCGTGAATGTCGTCCAAAAAACCACCAAAGTATATCAGAAGGTCAACTCATCCTGCAAATTAGAAATAGCAACCTAGAAGTGGATTTACATGGCTTGAGCCGCAAGTGATCAGTCTGCTACCCATACAACAGAGTACCTTGGGATCACAATCCCTTGATAGCACCAGCATCGGGTATTTCTGCTAAGTGCTAATCTGAATGGGAAGTGAGGCAACCAGGTTACTTGAAAGAACAAAAGTGAGCAATGATTTTATGAGCTAACTCACATAGAAAAAACACAGACACACAGAGCCTCTTACTTTCATCTTTTCTGTTTGGTTCTGTTCTGCTTTGTTTCAAGGGACCTAACCAGGGACTCACACATTCTAGGCAAGCACTCTACCACTGAACTATATCCTGAGCACTGTAATTCCTTTTTACTTTGAAAACTCTATATAGCTCTATATATGGGGATAGGCACTCCTTTCTCATGAGGAATACACTCTTAACTGCATCCAATGGGTGCTTTTAGAAAGAAAAAGCTGGTATTCAGAGGAAAGGGACAATTTCACTTCATGGTCTATATCTTCCTATCGTCCAACAAAGGGGTAGTCGTGGTGGCACAGGTCTGTAATACCAGTACTCGCAGGCTGAGGAAGGATGACTACTGTGTGTTCTAGGCTTGCCTGGGATACAAAGTGAGTTCCATACTAGCTTGAACTGCACAATGAAAATTGTATAAAAGTATGAACAACTAAAAATGTAAAAAGAAAAGTCCGCAAAAATTGTAGTATACATTCCCATGGTTTTTAAAGAAACAAGTTTCTAAAAAGTTTTACTTTGAGACAGCATCTTCCTAAGTCACCCTGTTTAGCCTGGAATTTGTGATCCTCCTGCCTCAGCCTGCCAAGTACCTAGGATTACATGTGTACACCACTACTTCACAACACTATTTTCTTAACTTTGCTTTTCTGTATTTTTATCTTGTACAACCCATTCCTTATGAATACAGTAGTTAATTGGCAGTTCCCTTTTCTCTGGCCTTCTGGAGCCCCTTGCTGATTTTCAATGCTTTATGTTAAAAGAAACCTGAGAAGAGAATACAATATACTTAGATCAAGCCTTAAGAATATAATTTTGAAAAGTGAATCTTTATATAGCTTTAAGCTAGACATTTTTATTGTATTTTTCATAGCTAGACATTGTTAAATGATGACGGATCTACTAGCTTCCATTGTTACACTAAGTCCATTTTTATTATTTTTATTACATAGCATTTTGAGCATGATATTCAAAGAGCTATCTAAACTTAATATCAACTTCTCCTAATTACAGTGGCACATCAGTTCATGAACTTAACTCTTTCAGCGATTCTGGTCAAAAATCTACTTGGACAAGAACCAAATGAAACTTTCCCATAAGGTCCACATCGAACCTAATCACTCAGTTTGATTCAGCTCTTGTCCAATGCATTTTACAAGCAGAATCTTGAAAGAATTATGTTCGAGAAGCAAGGTACTACTATATCTTCATTTTGTGTGTTATTCCTATGCCTACCTCTGGCATTTACTGATCTCAGCTTCTCTACAACTCTATGCCTCCGTATGTCCATGGCTGAGAAAATTCTAGTCATCTGAGACCTAGTGGATACCATCATGGAAGTAAGGCTTCTCTGGTGCTCATCATTTCTACCTGTAATTCAGCTCTTATCTGCCTATGCTCTACTCCTAGTTTTGTGTTACTTTCTAAATTACAATGTTGATTCCTGCCCCCCCACCAGAGGGATACAACAGCTAATGCCATCCATTCAATCTGTCCCATTCCTGGTCTGCCACTCAGTATATAATGCTCTGCATATGGTGGAATACAAATAAATGTTATAATGAGAAAATGCAATTACTTCCTCCTTTATTATGCTATTCTCTTATTAGTCTATCTATCTGTACTTTCTCTATTTGTATTTGTTATTCCATCAGTTCTTCTCCCACTCTATTTCTGAGGTTTATTAAAATGTGTGGGAGGGCCAGGGAGATAGCTCAGTGGAATAAATGCTTTTTGGTAATTGCAAGGTCCTGAGTTTGATCCCCTGGTACCACCACACAAAAAAATGTGGAACAAAAAATGACTCTTACTTGCAAGGCTAATGAGAACACCCCTTTAAGTACTACTGGCTGAAAGCAACAGGGAGCTGGCAAAGGCTGAAAATCTACTGCATCCCTCTAGTAAACTGCCAGGGAGAAAGGAGATTTCCTCTGTGAACTACTTTCCACAAACTTCAGATTTTGAAGCACATGCTCCATAGTGTTTTGCCTAGTTCTTATTCCGAAAAATGTAAACCACAGTTATCATTCAGCTTAAATTGAAGAATAGTTCTTTTTTGCAAAATTGCAAGTTCTATTTGTACTTACCATGAAGGGCCTCTTTAAAAGCCTATCATTGAAATTGACTAGGGAAACAAAAGCATAATCTCCTAATTCTTTCTGTTTGCACTTGAGCTGTTTTTATTTCCTTAAGCCTTTATTTAGAAACATATCAGCTAATTAGTTCAGTCTTCCTGTCTGTGATGGTTGAAAGTCATTAACTCTAATGGGTTCCAGCTCTATAAGAAAGGTACCCATTTATACACAAAAAAAGCAAAAGAATTAAGGAAAATACTGTGCTATAGGAACAAACCAATTCTAAGGTAAGACTTGGCCAGATGAAATAAATGACTTCATTTGCCAGTGAGCATTGCCTCACAGACAGACACTGGCAGAAAATGAGGAAAAAATGTAAAATAAAAGCCACACTTTCACTCTGAGTACCTACCTTCTTCAAATAACTCTTCAATAAATACTCTTTTTTTGAAAATGAATCATCTAATTTAAGTTTTAAAAAACACATGCTGCTTTTCAAAAAAGAAAATACCTTAGTTGGGTGTGGTGGTGCATACCTGTAATCCCTGCTCTCAGGTGGCTGAGACAGGAGGATCTCCGTGAGTCTGAGCTCAGCCTGGGCTACCAAGTGAGTTTAAGGCCAGACTGAACTGCACAGTGAGATCTCGTCACAAGAAGATAAAAAAAAAAATGAGCACGTCTGTATTTAAGTGTGGTGGGGGCAGTAGAAAGGGAACAAGAGGAGAGAGTGAAAGAAAGAGTGTACTGAAGAAAGGAAATCTTAAAAGCACTGGGAGAGTCCATCTGAAGTGTGGCTGGTTCAGCTGAGGAACTGCATCTTTCATTCTATGTCCCTGTAATTCCTCTACATTTCCAGGGCTGCCTGGGGCTCCTGGATACTGTAATGTATGGTGCAAGGATACAGTGCAGTTAATACAAAGTCTGAGAAGCCATAGAAGGGGAGGAATACCCATTCTACCCCCTCCTCCCCACAATGAACCACAGGTAGAATTAGGATGAGTGAGTGGGTGGAAGCTTGTATATGCCTGAGCGATTTTCCGGAAAGACTACAAAAGGTTTCATCTGCTTCTTAAAGAAATTGTGACCCATTTGTGAACATCCTGGAACTTGGGAGCTTCTTCAGTTGTACCCCTCCCACCCCATGGGAGTTTATTATATCACACTTTGACCCATGCCACTTCCGTAAGCAGCCTTACTTACTCATGGGAATCTGCTCAATCCAGGAAGTGAGGATGTTCTGTTCTCTGGTTGCTCTGGTTTTTTAGGCCCAAGCATAAATCTACCTATAGTAAGATACTTAAACCTGAAAAAGACACTCAAAATAGTTCTTGACAATAAAGAAGAATGGGGGTTATTTAAGATTGCACTTTGAAGAAGAAAACTGAATGCAAAGCAATGACTAAGAGTCACAAGATAGGAACGCTGGGAATCACAGCCCAGCATTTCAGGAAGAAAAATTAATTAGAAAAGAATGACTTGGAGTGTTTATTAGAAAAATATACTAAAGCAGCAAATTGCTTTAAAGCAGTGACACTGCTCTGCAGTGTCCGTGCTCTGCTATCACACAAGGAAACACTGTTGCTGCTGTCTCTCTCCAAGTTAGATAAGAAAGTAAGTGTCTAATTTAGAGGAGACAAGGCTAAGGGGCTGGAGAACTTGTACAGTGTAGAAACCCTGGCTCAGCATTTGCGCACTGCCCACAAGGCCCCAAGCCACAGCAAAGGAGAACTAGAAAAGCCATGAGTCTACTGGGTGGTGGAGGGGGCCCTCCATCTGACACAGGTCTCATCCAGACTGGACATTCCTAATAGCACCCTGTGGCGAAGTTGCAACCAGCCCACAGACAGGGTATACAGGCAGCTCTTCAGAAAGGTGAGCTCACCTGATGGAACTTTGCACTTCTCTACTGACCATGCCAGTACAGAGGGGCTGGAACTGGCTTCTCAAAAAGTTTTCTGAGCCACCTTGCTGTGCCCGCTGCTATGCATTTCCCCACCTACTACCACCAGGTTAGAATAACCCTCCACTCGGTACACTCTACGTGGGCTCCCAACCCCTCATGCTCCTGAATGTCACCAGAGAGAGAGAGAATCCAGAGACAAAGGCTTTATTATTTGACCAATCTCTCCACCTGAGGGTCAGCTGGCAATGAATTCTCTCAGGATGCATAGGCCAGGGAAGCTCAAAAGGGTACTCAAGTCTTCTTTAAAAACACCCAAGGAAATGTAGGCCCACTGGAAAGCATCTGGTGCCACAGTGCACATCTAGCAACCTTCGCCTCTTAGCGGGGACGCACCACCCACTACTGCTTCTCCTAGGTCTGTCTGTTAGACAGCCTGGTAGTGACACCTCTAAAAATGTTTCCTATTTCAGTTATCCATGAAACTACCCTGACAGCAGGTTCTGCCTTCTCTTCCCCTCCTTTTCTTAGCTTTCTTCAACCAGATGGCTCCTTTTCATAATAGATTCTTAAGGCAGGGGTTTCCCAAGGTTGGCATTCATACCTGCCATAAAATAGCTTCCTGAGCAAAAAAGCTCAGTGATTCCTAAAGTCACCTCCACACTCTCACAGCCCAGTGCCAGGCAAGGATTTCCAATGTCTTTTATAATAGACCTATCTGGTACCCCGGTGGTAGTTGAAACTCAATATATCCAAAACCATGTGAATTATTTTCTTGATACCTCAAATCTCTAAGATCTTACCCACCTGATTCATTTATATAGGAAATGTATCCACTCCCTTCCCTATTACCATTGTCTTGTCTGCTTCAATAACCAGTTCTATGGCTGTAGTAATATTAATGGCCACTATTTACTATTGCTAAGTAGCTACCATATAGAACCTTGAAACCTGCTAGTCAGACTTTATCACCTATACTTCATAGTTTGGTAAACAGATATTTACAAAGACTAATGGCAAGCTCTACTTAAACAAGGAAGGTTGAATTTTCCATCTTCAATTCCTTCAAATGACAGAGAGGAGTAAGATGCATACAAATCCAAAGAGAATAAGGACAGATGCAAGACAAAGAAGAAAGTTAGAAGATGGAGAGTAAATGGCCCAGTAGTGACAGTGAGGCCAGAGCATACAGTGCAATAAGAAACAATGGACAATAAGAAAGCACATTCTACCTCAGAACCGAAAGAGAAATGAACTGTGTGGATGCATCCTTTGAGCCCACCAAGACAAATCAGGACCAAAAGCAGAGCAGTGGTTGGAAAGCTATATACCCACGTCTCACATCCTAGGAGACCTGCTTCCAAAATAGGTGCATGCAGCTGAAAAATGGGGAGAAAACTGGAAGGTGAGACAAAGGGACAGTCTACACAAGAAACCTAACTGTGGTTCCCTTCTTCGTCCTGCCCTCATGCAACCAAACTGCCAGCATCCCCAACCGTACCTCTGGCTCTGGGGGAGACGAGGGCTCCACAGCAGAAGGATCAGACACTGGAGAGTGAAACATCAACTTTGATGCCTTCTTTCCCGATTAACTCTTGCAGTCTGCGGACTCCACCCAGCAATCCCATTTTCCAGGTGTGTTCCTCACCTCCGATGTGCTGAGGTGCAAATACACATCCAGCAGAGGGCAGGCTGCTTTGAGTGTCTGAAGGAAACACTGAGATGCCTGCTTGAGGGAGCTCACAGTATGGACACTAGCTTGTACACATTCCTTCTGATGACATCATTGTACAGCTGGGATTCCCGGGACTGCCAAGCTCCACCCCACCCCGCCCCTCCTCCCCAAAATCATGAAACTTCATGTGAAGTATGGGTAGCAGCTATCTGCTCCAAAAAATCTCCTTTTCAGAATGTATTGACTATTAGAACTTATTCCAGAGGATACTGTGTACATCTCTACGTGGTCCTTGAGCAGTGTGGTCCTGACTTTCAACTAATTGTTTGTCTTTTCAGGTGTAGTGCCTGAACAAATACCTAGGCAGGAAGCACAGACTGAAGCACCACACAGCTGCAAACAGAAGGATAGGATTTCTAACTTTGGAGGGAGGGGCAGTGCTGAAGAACAGATCCAGAGCTTCAGGTATGGTGTGTAAAACCTCTACCACTGAGCTGCATGCCCAACTCTGATTTCTAACTTTCTGGAGCCTGTTAGAATCACTTGATTACTTCTGTTAACAGTTCTATACAGCAATTCCTAGAAGCAGATCTATAAGGCCTTTTTTTCAGGCTTTTCTCACGATGATAACCCTGCCATCCATGAGAACTAACCTAGAAATTTCCTTAGCTTCTGTACTCACAAATCTAGCCCAACTGAAAAGAATTTGAAGATGTGTGGGCCATCTGGCTGCTATTGTTGCAGGCAGCCAAGTTAGATAGAAATATTATAAGCAGTCAGAAAGGGCTAGGCCCTCAAAGGAGATAATACAGAAGGCAAGACATCCAGCAACTATGGGAGGGATGGATGCTCCTGCTGTGGGCCAGACCTAAAGACCAAAGATGGAACAAATGCTGACCTCCTTAAAGATTGATATCCGAGATTGACCATCACCCTGAGAGAGCCAGAAGAATCATTAATCTGACTACTACCAGAAGGCTACCTGATAAAGTTCTGTTCTGCATTCACTCCCGTTTGCTATGTGACTCACTTTCCCATTTGGTCCTGGACTTAATTTTACCTGGGCAATCATTCTTGTTCCCTCATTCGTTGACCATAGCTTTGTTCCACCTCATGCCCACCTAAACGAGTTTCCATGATTTTCACTTTAGACCCGCCTCACTGCATGGTTTTCTTCTATAAAAGTCCCTGGAAGGGACGGCTTTCAGGGGACACCCTCTTGGTACCCCTCTCCTGTCCCTCTCTCAGGCAGGAGCTTTCTTTCCCTCAATAAATATGTTCTGCTCATTACCTCCATTTGTTCCTAAAATTCATTCTTCAGGTTTTTTTTATTTTATTTATTTATTTTTTATTACTTTTAATAAGAAATTACAATGTGACATTAGTAGTACATTCCCAATAATTGATACAATGCATATCATTGTCCTCATTGTAGTTATACAGAACACAAGGTATAGACATGATAAATTTTCTAATGGTTATTAGTACAATAGATTTCTTCTCTTTGCTCTAAGAGAAGGTAGTTGTATACATAGTCAAATGTTCCATAATTGCAGTGGGTTACTGACAAAACTGGCAATCTTGGAAGCTGTTGATTAGAGCCTTTTATAGCTCAGTATACTAAACTACCTTTACATTTTATGCATCAAGTTTAAACATTTCTGCTGGGTGGTTAAGGGCAAGTTAAAGCAAGACCTGTATAACAAAAATGTAACTTTTATATCTCGCAAGGTCAGTCAAATCCCCTCAGGATTTACTTTGGAACCATGTGCAGTGCTTTGTAGAACTGTTGTCAGTGTCAGCTGTCTGGATGGGTCACGGCCATTGTTTGTCCAGTTTGCTCTCTGTGAAAGCCCAAGAGAATGTTTTCTCTCTAGGTGACTCTCCTCAGGCATATGATATACCTTCAATCCCTTTCCATTCTTCAGTTTTAAAGAACACAAACTCATGCAAGGTACTTTTCAGGTTGGGTGATCAGTTTTCCCTATATCATTTGGGGGTTCCCTATTGGAGATCATCCACCCCAGGTCACTTATTTCTTCCTTCATCACTATTACATCTGTCACACCATTGGTTGCCAGGGTTGATACAGCTGATCTAGCTGGCTAGGCAGGTGGGGTGTCCCCTTCATCTCTCAATGCTGTGTGTCCCTTCAGAAGCATCACGCTTGGTAGAAGAGGACAACCAACCCCTGATAAAGACCTTTCCTAGGTCAAGGGTATATGAGTAGCTATGTTCCCCTGCCAGAACCATCGAATAAAAGGACTTCAAATTAAAGTAGTTCAGCTCCTTTACACCATCTCCAGTGCTTCACAGCTAAATGTAGAATGTGGCAGCAGAATGGACATGTGTCAAACAATGGCATAATTTGTAATGCACCAAGCCTAAAATAAAAGTGGAGCTCTATCCACAGAATGTGAAACCTGTTTCCCCTCTGTATTTTTCTAAATAGTATTTTTTAAAATACGCACCCCACCTCTCTCGACCTCCACAGATATAGCTGTTATCTTACCTACATTCACTTTCTACATCTAGCCATCATCTCTGTTCACAGTGAGCAACAGAATTCTAAGCCCAAACTCACCACTATCAAATGTAAGCAAATTGGAAAACACAAAATTTGGAAATACTAGAGCACAACTTTGCAATACGTACATTATCAAGCGTTACACTGGGAAACAGAGAGGTCTCCAAGTGATCTAACCACGAAGGCACTCCAGGTTCTCTGGCAAACCAGGTCTATTACTGCCTGTGGGCTGGACCTGCCTCCCTTCTCCCTGTGCCTACCTAGGTGAGTTCAGTTCTCTGTCCTCAAGTATCCCACCCTTCCACTTGCATCACAATCTCTCACCAAAGCCATTTCAAAGGCATTCTGCGAGTTCACCTCCACCCCTCCCTCCAATCCTTAATAAACATCTAGGTTGATGGTCTACTTAGTCACAGCCCTATTGTCTTATGCTTACTTTTGACTAACACCCTTATTACCTAGATAGATAGCTTTCAAGTTAGATGCATTGCTCAAACACACAACACTTCTAATTAGCTGGCTTACAGCCTCCAGCTGCTTCACTAGCAGACTGCCTAGGGCAGAATTAGGCAGAAGTTATTAATTTGCTATTTCTACTTGATGGTATATAATCTCATAGAGATGCTCATAGAGATTATGAAACAATGTCTCATTTCACAAAGGACCTCACTTGGCCAGGCCACAAGAAACCCAATGAACCAATGATCTTGCAATACTCCTCAGTCACCAATTCCTCTTGACTCTTCCTCAAATAAAAGATTTAACTTTGGTTAGATCCCACAGGATGGCAAACATTTTTAGGTGTGTAATTCAACAACGCTCACCCACCCCACAGCGGATAACTCCTGAGGAGAGGCAGCGAAATCTATTCATTAGCGAAGAACACACTGTGTATCAGCTTAAGTTAAAAACCAAAGCCACGGACAAAAAGATGCCATGTTGACTATATGAATAACGTTTTCACAGGGATGCGTAAAAAAGCGACCCAGCTCCTTTTGGTTCCTCCTTTCCACTATTCATTCTCAAAATTCACCTACCAATTACAATTGCACCCATGAGAAATCACTTTACAGTTTGACAAGGCCTGGTCTTAGGCATAGCAAACTCCAGAATAAAAATTGTCCGATGGAGACATAGCTGAGTGGTACAGAGCTTATTTAGCATATGTGAGACCTGGGGTTTAACATCACAATTGCAAGAAAATGTTTCCATCATGTTTTTTATGTATAGGGTCTACAGGATCTACAGGGTCTCACTACATAGATTAGACTCTAGTGATCCTCCTGTCTTCAGCCTCCCAAGTGCTGGGATTACAGGCACATGTCACCACACCAAGTCTCCATTGCATTGCTGTCTCAGCATGTCCTGGGAGCGGGCCAGCACAGCAGGCCTAGCGGTTGAGGGGCTTAGGCCCCTGTGTGTGCCTAAGCAGGTACTTTAATCCACTCAGCTATCTGGACAGCCCATCATTTATTTTTTGATTTCCAAGATAAAATGCATGCATAACTCTTCCCTACTGAGGCTACCTTTAAGGAAGAAGGTTACACTCTGTAGGATTGACTTCTTGATTTGGTTTTGGTAAACACTCATGTGTGGTCAGCTGCGGTCAACAAAGCTATAAAAAACCCATCAACTTTCCCCTCTAGTACAACTAAGTCTCCCCACGGAACTGCCCTGACACAAGTACTTCTGTGGTGGGTGTGCAGCTATTTTGTTCTTTTAATGAACACCTGGCCTGTGCTCTTGAGTGGCCCAGGCAATAAATTCTGTTCTTGGACAAAGATAAAAACCTAATGTTTTGATTGGGAGTGCACTGTAAGCTTTAGAAAGGCCAAGGAGCCCCCCACCCCATCTTAGTCAGCACCTTTGTATCAGTAGTTCATTGGAATAGTGCAGAAACTAAGTCTGTTTCAACATTCCTTAATAGTTTGCAGATTGCTGTCACTTTTGCCTTAAAATAATAAGGATATGCTAGTAATAATAATGTGGTCACTCCATCATCTTTCAAATAAGTATTCCTCTTAAGAAGCCAATTTCACCCAGCTTGCTTTTAAAATATGAAAGTAGGATCCCATTCTAAATAAGAAAATGGCATTTTACCTCAAGAGCTACAGAGACAGTTGAAATATGACCCCTGGAGTTACACAGACTGCTCCAGCAGCCACATTTGGGGTCAATTTCTTTTTTAGTTGGAGGTGTCCTATAGGTCAGCCCTGGCTTCTACCACACACAAGCTTGTAGCAGCCCCTCCCTGATCTCCACCCATTAACCAAAAATGCCTCCAGACCTTGTCAGTCCCCTGGGGTGGGGCAGTCAAAACAACTACTCTGAAATCACAGACCTGCCTTGAAAGTCAGTTCTGTTGGGCTCTACTACTTTTTGTAGCTTTGAGAGATTTAGCCTTCCTGTGCCCCAGTGCATTCATCTTTAAAATGGAGCTACTGCTTCAGAAATACAATGGGAATAAAGAGAATGATGAGTGTATAGGATTTACATGGACAGAATATCCAGTGCAATAGCTAGTGTCAAGAGTTCGAGACCAGCCTGGGCTACAAAAGTGAGCTCAAGGCTAGCCTGAACTGCATAGCCAGACCCTGTCTCAAAAAGACAAAAGAAAAAAAGCTAGTGTCAAATAAATAGTAAGAAATATGGGAAGGTTTAAAAATTAAATTTCATAACCAAAAGGGACTTTTATCTTTAGGCCTCCAGAGTAGTTAAGATGGAAATGGTTGCGACAGGAAAAGGAGGGAGAGAGGGAAAAAGAGAGGGAGCAGATGGGGAGAGGGGATGAGAGAGGGAGAGAGGAGTGGGAGGGAGAAGGAGAAAGGGAGAGAGAGGGAGGGAGGGAGAGAGCTATAGAGAGGGAGGGAACTAGAGAAAAGGAGGGAGTTAGGGAGAGAGAGAGAGGAAGAGGGAGGGGAGGGAGAGACTGGAAAAACGCGACTGGAAAAACCAAATATGTATTCTTTAGTTTCCAAGAACCCGGATGTTCTACTAAGTTTTAGCCCACCTTACTGTAATCTCCCAAATACATAATAAAGCAAAAATACCTCCAAATCGCAAGACTCCAAACCAGAGTATTTTTCTATTATGAGAGGAATTCACTACAGCGTACAAGAAAAGGCTAAAAACCCTAGATCTGCAACTTTAAAAAAGATATTCAGAGCTCTATACAAAAAGTGCTAACTTGAACATAGACGTCTAGAAGAGAGACTAAAAGCAAGCTTTTCAAAAGTTCCGAATTGAAACGTTCTTTCAGTTCTAGCTTTGCTCTACTGGGCAGCTTTTGCGATTACAGGCCATGTAGGGATTTTCCATTACTATGGTGCCAGACACAAACAGGCAAACACGTAAAACAAAATAAAACAAAACAAAAAACAATCCAGTTCTGTCCACTGATTTTATAAGGACGACGAAATCCTAAGAAAAGATGATGATCACGCGCCAATTTGGAAACCTGAAGCCAAGTTATTCCTCAAAAGAACTGTGGTCACGAGATGTGTCATCATTTAAAAAAGGAAAAAAGAAAAACACAATACGTCCACCAGCCATCGCCATTTGGTCAGCATTTAACATTCTCATCTTGCCTGTTTACTAACTTGGAAGGAAGAAAGGAATGCAGCTCTGAAACCTCCGCCAGACTCGGCATCAGATCAAGGCCCGGAGGGCCCGCAGCCTCTAGCAGCGGCTGCGCATTCCAAGCTCTTCACCTGCGAGCTCCACTCCCTTAAGCAAACCTTCAGCTGGGTAGGAAGTCAGAGGTCGCTGAAAGCAAATAGTAAGAGCCCTTTGCTTTCCCTGCCTGAGTCACTGGAGCGCAGGGTGGGTGTCGGTGGCCTTATGAGGGTAGGGAAAGACGGGTGTCCATGTGTGGACTCAGGTGACTGCGTGTACGCGTCCTGTGTGCTTCTCCGTCCCAGTCCGTCTTCTCCAGTGTTTGGGGTTTTGTTCTCTCCCCCTCCCCCGATATCTGTGTGTGTGTGTGTGTGTGTGTGTGTGTGTGTGTGTGTGTATGCTCGGGCGCGCGCGTGTGTGTGTATGTGTCCCTCTCGCTGGGTGTGCAAGGCCATCTTTCCAATTGCGTAGGTCATTATGAGACAGGGAGCCAACAAGCTGGCTTTCTCTCGGAGCGGGCTTGCGATCCACAAGTCCCCGCGCCCCAGCTGCCCAGGGCCAGTGTGCCACCTCCCCAGCGTCCCTAGGTCCCGAGGGGCATCCCGAGTCCCGCTCACCTGGCGGCCACACAGAGGACGCCCGGGAGCTTTGCTCCAGATCGCCGGACTGCAGAGAAGACGCAGCGAGGGTCGGGGATCCAGCGGGCGGGTGGCAGAGGGGGCGGCGCTGGTCGGCTCAGGCTCCAGCTCCAGCTACTCTGTCCTGGGAGGAGGGAACAACATGGCGACGGCATGGGGCGGGGCCTAGAGGGCAGGGGAGTGCCCTGAGGAGGGGGCGGGAAGACAAGGGAGAGGAAAGTAGGCGCCCAGAAGGGCCCCGGGTAAAGCAGAGCTTCGCGGAAAGCCCTGCCTGGGTGAAGGGGCCCGGATATGAAGGGTTATTCGCCCCCATCCCTGTCTGCTAAATTGCACTTGTGCTTCCTGTAAACTGCCTCTTGTGCCCTCCTGCCAATGTTCAGGTGATAGCACACACGAAATACAGTAACACATTTTTTAAGTTTATTTAAAACGGAAATAGATCCCATGAGCACAATCAGAATATTGCTAAAAATGAGTGTGCAAACGCACAGAAAGAATAGGTGAAACGTGGATACAGTTATGATATTGTGGAAAACCAACCATTTTTATAATTAGGTTTTTAAGTTTTTCCCTTAATCACATTAACATACTGCCTTTGTCATGTCTAAACGTAAAAGAGTAGTCAGTAGTCGACAACTGCTGGAGAAGCTGTCATTGCTTTTTTCCTGCATGGACTTGAACGCATGCGAGATAACAAGTCCCTGAAGGCAGGAGGCATCCTTCATAACCCCTCAATATATTTTGTGGAGTAGACTGAGTTTATTTTGAAAAAAAAAAAAGGACATCACTTTTCATGATTTTGATGCCCTTGATAATTTACATAATCTGTGTCTCTTCAGGGAGTAATTTTTGAATTACTTTGACTTCAGCAATAGGAAGGCTAGGCCTAGGAAAATTTCTCACAAATATAAAATAATAGTTTTGAAAATGAGGCCTATAATATTGAGTTCTAGTTTGAGCTTAAATGGACATTTTTTACAAAAAGAAATACAAAACTTTTTAGCTGCACAGAATATTTTTCTGAAGAATTATGAGTACAGGTTTATAAAAGAAATCTTGAAAACTAGGGAAGAGGAAATTACATTCTTGTTCTTGTCTTAAAACACATAATAACTAAAACTGTGCAATGAATCTTATATGAACATTAAATTTTCCAGTAGAAAGATGTAATGTCATTCAATCCACAGGGTCATTAGGGAAATGTGACCTGCATGTCCAATGTCATAACTGTCAAGGAATGATAAAATGGGAATTTACTGATGCAACTGCTAATACTAACCCAATATTCACAAGTACATTCGTAGAATTATTACATCTTGACTTAAAGTGAGCCTTGAGACATCAAAGAGCTTTCAAAAGGTTTTAGGAAGGTTCTCCAAGTGAGGATTCCTAGGCTGTCCCCAAATGTAACAAGGTACTCAAACATTTTCAGTGTGTAGTTTCTATTTAACACCTGAAGAGAGGATACTTCTCAGCTGACATTTAAGAATGCTGGTATGTTCTGGTCTCTTCCATTATTCATTTTTTTCCTATTTTTCCTATAAGAATATGATGTGTCAATGTGTGGCCATATGCTGGCACAAGTTGAATAAACCATCCCTCTCTCTCTTGCTTCATAAATTTATTGGTGAACATAGTGATATCTGTGCACCTATGTTTATAGCAGCCCAATTTGTAATAGCCAAATCCTGGAAACAACCGAAATGCCTATCGTTTGAGGAATGGTTGAAAAAGATGTGGTATTTTTATACAATGGAATATTACTCAGCCATAAAGAATGATAAACTGGAAGACTTCATATATAAATGGATGTATATTGGACATATACTCATAAGTGAAATAAATGAGACCTACATATGTAAATATCGTATAGTCTCCCTAGTGTAAGAAGTCTAAAGAAGAAATAAAAAAGGAAAGGCATAAAAAAAAAAATAACATTTTGGGATCCAAATAATATCTATGCGCACTCAGTGCACTTCAATACCATAAAGCTTGGTCCTGTTATGGTTGGATTGAATCAAA
>PVKN010015804.1:0-18260 GCA_004027915.1 Capromys pilorides | reverse complement strand
ATAGTTCAAGTTTATATTACTATTTGTATTACTTTTCTACGTGTGAATTTCTTTTTCAGTATGAGGGATCAAACTTGAGACCTTGTGTTTGCAGGCAAGTGCTTATGCTGCTGGGCTGTCTCCCCAGCCTTCTGAAATTCCTGACAGATATTGGCAGTGAGAACCAGAGTTCATGACATATGTATTATAGAAATAAGGATACACATTTTACATCTATATTTTTTCTCATTCTAAAATATGGGTACACTGGATGAGATAAAATGAACTGATTTTTTTTTCATTGAAAAGCCCTCAGTTTCATTTTTGCTTGACCCACCTTTTCACTCACAGTGTCGTCTCCATATCATATTTCTCTATCCTGCAATTCCATCATTGTATGGGGAGTACACAGTTGAGTTTCCCAAAAGTAATTCCACACCCAAAATAGAATGTGGTTATTGTGTTCACTTAAGTTTTGACAAAGGAGGCAGTGAGGTAGCCCAGCGGAACAAGCACCTGCTTAGGCAAGTGCAGGGACTGCAGTTCAATTCCCCTCCATCTCACCCCACCACCCCACCCCACTGCACACCAACCCTGCCCCTAAAGCAGGCTGAGCCAGGCCACTGGAGTCTGGACGTGGTGGGGCATGCCTGTAAACCCGGCTCTGGGGAACTGAAAATAAAAGGATCACTACAAGTCTGAGCTGCATAGTGAGACCCTACACCAACAGCATAAATTAAAAAATAAATAAATAAATAAATAAGACATAAAGTTTTGATGCAGTTACTAAATCTATGACGTAATATACTATTTCCATAATCATTTTTATAGGAATAAATACCCAATGTATTTATAAACTCAGGTGAAGATGATAACAATTACCTAGTGAACATCTGGGGCCAAATGAGGCTGAAAAAAAAATCTTCCTGTTAACACTTAGTCCTTACGTTACAACAGCTTAATTATTAGTATCAACATTACAACAACTTAATTATTAGTATCAACAGGCAGCATTTTAAAAAGACTTAGATGTTAAGAATATTTATTTGTATTTTAAGGTTGCATTTTGATTGACATGTAAACAGCCGAATATTAAAACTTACTTTCAATCTCTTTCATGTTAAAAGGTTATAATTATTTCATTTTATTTCCTTTTGATTAATTGTGTTAAATTTAGGCTTATGAGTTTTTAGATTTACTCTCGAATCCCGGCACCCCACTCCCCTCCTACACGCGTTTGCTTATCACTTATATAGAAGTATCTTGCTCTCTGTCATTTTCTGAACATCTCTGCCAACCGTAAACATTTAAGCAACCAAGATTTCAAACTCACACCTACAGCTCAGGAAGCCTAGGGGTTGAGCTGTGCTCCTAGGGGGACCAAGGGCACCCCACGGGTGAGTACCCCACACTCCAAAGCATGCAGTCTCCAAACTCAAGGGGTGTTTCCAGGGCTTCTTTCCACAGCGTTCTGTCCTTACTGCTATCTGAAACCCAAACAAAGGCTGGGATCACTGGAAGTGTGACCGCCACATCTTGACCTTAACACTTCTTGATTTTGTGACCCTGGACAATTTTCTTAGCATCTCTGAGCCTACTTCTCTGTAAGACAGGTTCTCAGCATCAGAATGACAGGGTTGTCAGCAAGTTTACAAGAGTAGAAAGTGTCTACTAAACAAGTTAGAACAAGAAGTTGGCATCATTCTTTAAAATGTGTGCCTTATACATAGCACCATGATTTTTGAGGGCTTTTGGTGGAAGTCTATTTTTAGGAATTGTTGTGATAGACACACAAATTCTCTTTTGAAAAAATACTATGAAAAATTTTATTTTGCTAAAATAATTGATACATGACCCTAAATGAATGATATTGCTCATTCAAAAAACATTGATTAGGGCCAGCCAGATAGTTCAGCGGACTGAAGTGCCTGCTTAGGCAGAGCACAGATCCCTGGCTTGCCATGCCAGCCCCGCCCCCAGGGGCTCGCTGAGATGGTAAAGGAGACTGGGCACTGTAATCCCAGCCCTTGAGAGGCTGAAAACAGGAGGATCACTACGAGTCCAATCTATGTAGCGAGACCCTAGAGACCCTGTACTAAATACATAAAATTAAACATTTATTGAGTGCCTATTACATCCCAGATTAATATTGAAGGAACCAGCTGAGAAGTGTTTCAAGTGTAAAATTGGAAATTCAAGTGCCACCTAAAAAGACAAGCAGCCCAAACATGCAGCCTCCTTGTCCTTCTAGGAGGGGAGCAGAAAGTTGTCCTCTTGCGGTTGTTGAAGCTGTCCCCGGAGACGCACAGTAGCAGGTACCATGCACGCAGCGCAGCACTTGATGAGCTCCTGGCGTTTACTGCTGCCCACCCGGGGCCCAGGTTTACAATCTTGGGCAGACAAAAAGGATTCAAGGAGGCCTCAGTTTTCTCTCGCTCTCTTTTGTTTTTTGGAGTATTAAGAAGGAAAGGTAAACGAATCATGCTACATAATTCAGTGTCAGTGAGAAAGACCAGAGCCTGGAAAATCCCTGTGCTGCTAAGGGAGATGTTTACATGTGGATGAACTAGAGGACGGAGAACGGGAACATGGAGTGTCAGCCCGACAAGGAGGAGTAAACTTCTCCCCCATTAGATATATTATATCAGTGTTATAATGATATCTAGACAAAAAGTAAAATAAAATCAAGAGAAAGCAGAAATGAAGGTGAAAAGGTAAAAAAAATAGTAAATATTGTAAAACTGCCCGGGACAAGTGAAGGAGGAAAAAATCCCCCATCAAATTGAAACACAGATATCTATTTAAGCCTTATCTTTAAATGCCACCCCAAATAATCTTTACTATATAAAGATTCAACTAAGAGCTCAAAGTGGCACTAGTTCATCCATTAATTCCTTTCTGCTTCTTCCCATAGAACAGCTTGTTTGTTGAGACATGACATCTTGGATAGCCAAGGTTCTCGTCCTTTTCTCCTTCTTGCCACTCTAGTTCTTTGATAACCCTGAAGACCCCAGCTCCACAAATAACCTGTAGTTGGCGAAAACGTTGGCACAGGGTGAGCTCTATTGAAATCAACTTTTGTGAGAACATAGGCCTACTCTTCTTTTGTAACTTTATTTTATGGAAAAGGGTACTTTCTGGGTAAATTCTTCTGTGAAACTGAAACACTTGGCTTTCAAAGGAACTTTCAAAATAACACCCAGCCTAGCCTGAATCCCGCTGATACTGCTTGCATCAGATATTTCACTCAGGTGCTATAAAATTGAAATCAGTCAGTTAGTAAATCAGCCTCAGTGGTCATGCTTACCCATGCTATAGAGATCCTTTCTTGCCTTTTCACTAGCTGCGAGTGTGTCTTCAAGATCTGAGATTCTATCTTCGCTTTTGTTCATACGGTTTTGCCAGCTTGTGATTGAGATTTTATTTTCTTGTATATCTCTTTGATACTGTTTCAGGCAATCTATTTCTTTCTTATATTGCTCCGTCATCGAATCCATCATTTGTCTATTCTCCTCTAATTTCTTATCAATGTCTTGTTCAGTATTACTTAAGTCTTTCATTATAGTTATCCTCTCTTTTTCTATTTCAGAGTTTATTTCTATTCTCATTTCCTCTCTACCTTTCTGCAGTTGTTCTACTTTAGTCACTATTAATTTAGAAATGACTTTTTCAAGTTCAGAAATTATTTCTGATCTCATTCCCTCTATGCTTTTCTGCAGCTGTTTTTAACTTCAATCTCTTGTACTTCAAAGATTTCTTTTTTAACTTCAGAGCTTACCTCCAATCCGAATTCCTCTATACATTTCTGCATTTGTTTGTTTACTTCAGACGCTAAGAATTCAGAGATTTTGGCTGTATGATTCCCAGTTTCTTGTACGGTAGTGGCTCCTGTATTTGTTTCAGGTGGGCTCGGGACCTGAGATTGCATTTTGCTCCTTGTCTGTATCATTCTGAGTAATGTGATCTTTGGTGCAGGACTGCGTACCCACGGGTTGTTCCTTCAGACCGAGCTTGTGAAACTGCTGAGCTGTTTGTAGGCTGGGGGAGGGGGGGGTCTCACTCACCTAATGGGTCTGGCACTGGGTGATAGGCTGCACTGGAGGTGGGCCAGAGGATGTCTCACGTGGCGGGCCTGATGCTGGTGGGCTGCACTGGCAGCAGGCTGGAAGTCTTACCTGGCGGGTCTGGCGCTGGCTGGCGTGGTGCTGCCTGTTGACAGTAGGCTGTGCCGGTGGTGGGCCTGAAGACCCTCACCTGGCAAGTCTGGCCCTGGTGGGCCTGACGCTGCCTGGCGGGCCTGACGCTTCCTGCTTACCCATTCTATAAAACCATTAAACTAGTATGAAATGTAGTTGTTTTCATTCTAAACTAAGAATGGTCTCCACCCTAGGTATCATATCCAGAAGCGGGGTGAAGCTATGGCACTCATGCCGCAGCGGGCTGTTTGTGCCATCGAAAGCTCTGGAAAGGTTCATCGTCAGGGATTCAGAGGATGCCCCTTACCTGAGAGGTATGGTACACAGTGCAGTGCCTGCATCTCTACCACAGTGCTGACTTCTAGGGCAAATGACTACGTCTCTGACTTCTGAACACAGTGTGCTAGAACTGTTCGGGAGAGGTATAAGGGTAGCTATGTGGGAAAATGATTCAATCCAGTCACTGTGCTACTACATACATTAAATGAAGTTGTAGTGGACTGAATAATTTTGGAAAACGAAATTTGTCTGTCCCAGGCCAGCAAGATGACTCAGGGGCCTAAAGCGCTTGCTTAGGAAAGCTTAGGCAACTGCAGGGACCAAGGTTTGATCCCTGGCACCACTTGCTGTGCCAGCCCCACCCCTAGGGCAGGCTGAGCCAGCCATAACATTGAAAATAGAAAAGAAATTTGTCTGTCCCGTTGTAGTTTTTGTAAGTTTTTATGACCTGAGTACATGTGAGTGTATAGTGAGGGAATAATCCCTTTAGCCTGATAAAAATATTCTCTTTGTAGAAATGTAACAGAAGAGCTTCACTAGCTGCTCTATTCATGGCGTTTCTCAGCAACTGACTTTCACCACTCCCCATCCGTTGAAGTCTCACCGACCTTCCTCGGACACAGCTCCGCTCTTCCTTCTGCACAGTAAGCAGCTAGCTGTCCCCTCAGTGTCTCTCTCCGGGTGTTTAATCTCTTAAATTCTATTACTTCTTCCCAGAGAATGAGCATTGATTCCCTTTTGTAGGAAGCCCCTCCTGGTCCTCATCTCAGTTCAAGAAGTCTATATTGGCAATCCCAAAAATCCGTCATTGGAATCTCACCAAGTTAGTTCCAATCTACACTTCTAGCACAACCCACGGCAAGAATAAAGACAGTAAAGCATATTTATAATTAGGGGGAGCCAATGGGCCCTAAGTCCAGCCACAAAGATGGCTTTCCAGAACAAAGAGGTCAACCCAGGGCTGCACCCAGGGTTTTATTCAGTGGAGAAGGAGGAGTGGCTTGAGGATGAGTGACTGAGAATTGTGGGAAGCAGGTGAGTCCTGTGAGCTGGGCTAGGTAGGTGGCCTGCATTTACCTCTGTCATATGCAGAGAGAAGGATATGCAGAAAAAGTGATTTGCATTATACTATTGCAATAGTGTCTAATATTTTGGGGTCCAGTGCTTCAGCTCTGATGTGTAATATTTCAAGCCCTGTGAAGTTATAACCTCTGTCTTGAGGCTCAATCCCAACCAACAGCGTGGAACACTGGCTCTTGGTCCTGTCTTGGACCTGGCTCATACCAAAGAGCAGCAGGTGTGGTTGATCAGGGAAACAAGCGTGCCTTCTTCAAAGGCTACCACCAGCACCTCAGCTAGACCATATGCACTGCTTAAAGCCAACTGAAGGGACAGAGAAGTCCTAGCCAGCTCCATACCTATCAATACACAGAAATAGGGTATGGGTCAGCCAAAATGGAGCCGATCACTCTTCTTCCAAGGAGAGTCGCCCTCCACTCTCTCTCCTTTGCATGTGCCGCCTATTGTCCAGTAGCTAAACACAGTCCTTGTGAAATAATTCTTGAACAGATGTATGAGTAGCTGAGTTGTTTAAAAACAAGAAAACTATCTGTAGAGCTTCTATAAACTATTATGAAGAATAAGACACATATTTGCAGAAAACCCAAACTGCATGAGTTTGGGTCATTGTCCCTCATGAAGCAGTGACACCCCACCTGTCCTTGGTCTCTAAGCCAGTGCAGGGGTCTCTTTCTTCCTATGCACACTGCATGCTCAGGCTAGGGCTCTGAGGAGCCACTCGCCACCCTTGCTGGGCTCAGGCTCTCTTTTCCCCAGGTACCAGTGGTGCTGGCTGACCCTGGTGCACACTCAGTGCCCGGTCCTGAAGTGGCCCTGGTCCTCACAGAACTGCCTCTCAGGGGGTTCTTATCCCCTCCTCGGGGGCAACCCCACCTCACATGGGACCAACGCTGACGGCCTCCCCTCCCAGGAGCCCCGAGTATCAGTAAGGCAGCTGCTGTTGTGCCTTACACTGGCCTCCTCCCAGTCCCAGGCTACCCTGGGCTGCCTGCTGGGGCCCAGGCTTTCACTGAATTTTCATCCCTACACCCAGACCCCCTTTCTGCTGCCTGGGAAAACTAGCTGCATCGACCCCACCTATGATTCAAGAGAAAAATATATGGCAAAAGAAATGATTGGTCCACAGGCAAACTGTTTCCAAATAGCTACATCTGGCATTCTGTTTCCTAAGAAGGGGAAAAAAAGAACAGCAGCTAAGATGGTTTAATCTTTTTATTTCTTTGTGGTTGCTCAGCTCAGGCCCTCCCTTGTCAGGTATTAAAACTATGAAAATCAATTAAATATGGCTTAGGAAACTCCTAACCCATAGACAATGCGCCTAAATAAATACACTGTGATTCATCAAGCAGAGTTAGCGAATGTCTAATGAGACATTTAAGGCACTATTACAGGATGAAATAAACAATCTGATAGTAAATGAGATCGGTAATACCGTCCTTTACCCATAGGCGACACAAGCCAGATTTTGGCATGGATGTAATCGTATGTATTCATTTTTTCCACCTAATCTCTCAAAGTCCAAATTGCCTTATTAGCATTAAACTCAATTTTGAGCCTGGGAAGGAATTCAAATAAAAATCAGTCTGCACTAGTAACTTTGTTTAAAGAAAAAAAAAAAAAAACAAACTTTGAGCCAAGTGGGATCATTTCAATTTACATTAATTCTGAGGGGCTGTATATATGTTTTTGTGTTGGTGCCAGTATTTTCCTATATTTATGATTTTTTTTTTATAAAAATGAGTGAATAGTCCTACAGTCAATAGAATAAATACACTCTTGATTGGAGGGGCACCTACTAACTAGCATATGGAAGAGGTACTTTTAGAAGTCAGCCAGCCACCCCCCAGGTTGCTCACAAGTTGCACTGCTGGGGTGGGGAGGGTGGAAGAGGATGGGGAGCTCTGGGAGAGGGGGGAAGGGGGAAGGGTGGGGGAGGGGTGGAGTAAGAGGGGTGGAGGCGGGGCCTGTGTCTCCCCTGTAGCCCTTCAGCCATGCACCCCTTCTCCTGCCTCTGCGTTGTGGCCACATGCTGCACTCTCACCCAATTAGGAGAGGGCCCCCCCAACCTTGATTTCTAGATACCAGGATGTGTATTTTCCTTCCTAAACTCCAGGTTCTTTGTGTTTCTTCTACTTTGCTTTTCCACAGCCTGCAATTTGCACACCAAGGTCAAGGATTTCACTTCTTGCACCCACTCAAAGTCCTCTCTGCGTTCACCAAGTGCAGAAATGCGCACACCTCCTCAAGCGAAAGCGCATGTTAACACATCCTTCCGTGGAGGGCCATCGAATCCGCAGGCAGAGCCCACAGAGCCGTCGTTTCCCGGTCCAGTGCTCAGGAGCCTGTTCTTCACATTCATCTGGAATCTACCCTACAATTAAAATTAGAGCAAAAGATGTCAGAGGTTTTTGAGGTACAGTCATTGAATCCACCTAGTCAGTCACAGATTAAATTTGCTTAAAGGACTCTCAAGCCCTAACTTGCAAGTGTTTCCTTTTATTTTATTTTAATTAATTTATTTATTTAGTATTTTTAGGGAAGGGTCTACAGGATATTCAGGGTCTCACTACTAGATCAAACTCATACTGATCTGCCTGTTTTCAGCCTCCCAAGAGCTGGAATTACAGGCGCGGGCCACCAGGCCCAGTCTGAACTGCTCTCAGTGAGCCCCAGGGGTGGGGCCAGCATGGCAGGCCCTAGAGATTGAACCCCCTGCTTCTGAGCCTCTATTTATTTTAGAAATAGTTTTTCAAAGTCAAATAACCTGAGTTTCATACTCTCTGAATATATAACAGATAAGTCAAGAAATACATAAAATAGTACAATAATAATGCTAAGGGCCATAGCAGAGGCTGAAAATTATGAATTTAAATTTTAAAAAATTATAATAGGAAGTCACTTCATAAAAAGACTCAAGATATACCAATAAATAAAACTGATTTTAAAAAAAGCTTTGCTCATGGCATTCACATGTAAAATCTTACAAAGAAGTGGACATACACTTACGAAGAGTGCTTTTGCTTCTTTTACTTTCATTATTTGTTTATTTCAAATCGTGAGAAGACTCGGGGTACCACTGGCATCTTTGTAACATTCAAGATTCTTCTGTTTTGGGCAAGAAATTCCTCCCCCACTACAGTTCTTCAACTTTCAACCTTCGCTTCCCTGGGGCTCTGAAGCATCTGCATTGTAACAAAGTAGGGCCTTATTATCTGGAGGTGGTGCGGTGAGGCCCTGCGGTTGAGTAACCTGGGCCTCCCCTTCTGCCTAAGGCCCAGCCTCTTTCCTGGCTCCCCTCACCCTCCTGTTCTTTTTGTTTTCTTTCTCATTCTTGGGCACCCAGCTTCCTCCCCCTCCCCCTTTCTCTCCCCTCTCCCTCTTCCTCCTCTTCTCATTTCCCAGAATGAATCAATGCTTTTTCTGTCTCCAGCACCTGAGCCCAAGGTCCTTACGGCACTCACCACACCGCCCCGACATCATTTGCCAATGGCTGGGGGCGGACGCCAAGTCTTCTGCTGCATCTGCAGACCCAGCCTCAGGTTCAGCACACGGGAAGTACCAAAAGCATTGTAAGGGAACTGCACTTGTGACTCCCATTCCAAGTGGTTTCAGAGAACTGAAATTTCGTTTTTGTTTTAGGGAAGAAGTTTAATGAAGGGCTTTGCCTCGCTGCTTTTCCAAGAGTCTGCCTAACTCAAAAGCAATAGCAACATTTGTGTTGCATGTGATCTTAATTTTTAAAAATGAAAGCTATCAACCTGGCTGTTGCTTGGCAGTGTTTATTCCTAAAACAAAATGGCTACAATTTTGTGAAGTAGACCACATACCAAGATGGCACAGATACCTCCAGAAGGCAAGTCCAGCTGCAGAGCCGGGGCTCCAGTGGCATCAGGTTTGCTTATTAATTGTATTTAAAAGTCACTTGCAAAGCGAAGATTAAAAAGAAGCCTGCGATTCCAGCTCTGAATCCCAACGCAGCACAGAGAGTTGCAGGAACCCAGTGGTGTCGTCCACAAAACACCAAATAAATTTTAATCATGAAGCTTTCATTTGACATTTTGATTTGCTGTTTCTTGCCTCTGCCTAGATGCTCATTTTATGAACTTTTAGAGCTGCAGTCCTTTGTGAGCTGTAGGCCTAAATGGACTTCAGACGATTCTAGTGATCTTTCCATTGGAGGTCAGCCATTGGGAATTCAGGGGTGAACTTCACCTGGTCATGGAGTCATCTAATGCCACACCTATAAGAGGAAAAAAAGGGAATCTTAATAAGGCCCAGCTGCAACCATTGTTGGAAAAGAACTGTGGAGAAAGCAGTGGGAAATCCCCAGCCCAACACATGCCCGGGCACAGCTTCCTTTATTCTCGTTAGTTGGACAATAAATCTTAATATTTTCCAGAAATTTGGATGGATATGACAAGCAACTATGTTTATAGTAATATGATTATATTTGTTAAATTGAAAACATCAACAAGGTCATCTGTTTCCTGCTCTTTGGTAACAACGGGCAGTGAAACACACTGGCATCTATAGAAATTCTAGACTACTGTTGACTACATTTAGTTCTTATGGTAGAAATGTGGGAAGGGTCCCAGGTTCTCTGAGATCATCGTCTATGAACTATCTTCTGTGTAAGACCACCTGGGCACCTCTCCTTGGAAGAAGAGCAGCTGTCTCCATTTTGGCTGAGCCTGACCCTATTTCCACGTACTGATAGGCACAGAGCTGGCTAGGACTTTTCCTTATCCCTTCAACTGGCCTTAAATAATGCATGTGGGTCTAGCCGAGGTGCTGGTGGTAGTCTGTAATGATGGCATGCATGTTTCCCTGATAATCCATGCCTGCTGCTCTTCAATATGAGCCATGTCCAGACAGGAGGAAGAGCCAACGCTCCACTCTGTCACTGAGATCGAACCTCGAGATAGAGGCTATAACTTTCTGGGGCTTGAAGGATTACACATCAGAGCTGAAGCTCTAGACCTCAAAGTATTAGATACTATCTCGAGAGTATAGTACAAATTACTTTTTCTGCATATCCTTCTCTACATATGACAGAGGTAAATATAGGCCTGGTACCTAGCTCACAGTGCTCACCCACTTCCTTTAATTCTCAGTCATCCATCTTCAAGTCACTGGGGTTTTGGCCCTAGGTCAAGGCCTTTGCTCCACATAGCCATCACCATGGCTGGACTTAGTTCCCCATAACTATAAATATACCTCAGTGTTTTTATTCTCATGGTGGGTTGCACTGGACATGGTAGATTAGAATTAACTTAATGGGATTCTAATAACTCATCCATGGGATTACAAATATAAACTTCCTAAACTGAGACAATGACCAAAAAGGGCTCTTCGTATTCTTCCTCAACTATTCTCCTTGTGTTGTTAAGCTATTACCATTGCCTCCTTAAAATCCCTTATAGTGCTACATTTGATATGTATTTTATTCACATCTAAAATAGGAAGCTCCTCCTTAATACTTCAGCTTAGCACCTGGGCTTAAGCAGAGATGATCAATATCATCATCTGTTTTGTCCACTATGCTATAAACTTACTGACAGGTTCTGGCCCTGGTATGAACTGCTGGAATCATCATGGTGGTCATCTAATATGGCTGAAGCCCTTAAAACAAAAGTCCATTTTCCCAAGATCACCTCCTCCTTCTCCAAATCAGCCCAGGACATAATTTACTTTCACCCTTCCCGCTGCCTCTGGGAAGGCCCCCCAGATCAGCTCCCTCAAGTATATCTAAACATCCCCTCAAAACTCCACCCCTGGCAAAAGGCCATAAAAGCCTCAGCCTCCCATGGTTCAACTCCAGACAGTTCCTTATCTTTCCTAAATTCTCTCCTTGTCCCCAAAGAAAATAAAGCCCCATTCCCTTCTTCCTTGTACCTGTTTCTTCACTGCACCGAGTACCTACCATATTTGTGCTGTGACTAAATCTTATTACTTAACATCGGCCTCTTATATTGTCCAAACTCAGAATATGAAACCAATTTTTAACATAATGATAACAAATTTTAAAATTGATAGTATCCTTAATGACATAAGGAACTCATGTGCTTTGTAGTAAATGCTATACCTAAGAAAGAAAAAAGCACAGCTGGTGGTCATAATAATACTTCCAATCAAGAGCCTTGAATAATTTTTTGCCCTTCAACAGAGTTCTCCCCTTGAGTGAAATAGAGAAAAGCAGCAGCCCTCTGGTGGAACTTGGTTTTCTGGGGCCAAGCTTTCTCTGCTGAAGTCTCTCTCTTGTCCCTACCACACCCTCCTCAGAGCTGCTCCGCACCTCTGCGCTCCTAACAACTCAGTATTAAAGCCAGCATTTTAGTATGCGAGATTGGATGGGGTTCAGCTCTACTGTGCATGAGGCCATTCCCATGTATCTTTTTCCTGACTCCTCAATTTTGTGTGCATGTTATATCTAGATAAAGCTAAAATTCAACAGGGTGAGCCTCCCTGCCTGGACAGGCTGGGCATGAGCGGTATTAATTGAGATTTTTCATTCCCATCTATCCATGCCAAAAATCTACTCTCTTTTTATTACCTGCATATCCTAGAAAAGATGAAAGTAGGTGTGTGTGGCCCAGAAAAGTCCCAGAGTTATATTCACCCGAGAATTTATCTTTATATTTTAAAAATAGCTGTGCTTTATACTAAGGACATTGTGTAGATAATTGAGAGTTGAGAAGTTTGCGCAGTAGGATGCTCACAGTGGTCACTATAAAAATCCTTTTTAAGTTCATTAAGGGAATTAAATTTGTTTTTAACCAAAATCTATGGGAACCTGAGAACATGCTAAGCCCTGAACAGGGCCGGGGAGGCTGGAAACAATTTTTCACGGCATAACGTGGGAGAAGTGTTGGTGGTGGTTTCTCGAAGCTGATTGCCCGTTGAAATTTCCTGGGGAAATTTTTCAGGGCAGTGATGACTTGGCCCCAGGCCTAGGAATTTGCTCTTTGTGGGCTAATTTTCTTCCAAGATAATTAGAGCTTCAACAGACACTCCCAGATACATTCAAATATTCTTTAAAACTCAATGCTGTATTTGTTTCATAGATTTTAATCCACTGTTTCATCATTTTTTTCAATTTTATTGATAATATGAACAAATTATGCTTGATAATTACAATAGAAAAATACACAGGTCAGTCATACCAGCTGAAAAATCTTAATGTTTGATATCTTACAGTATGATTGCTTTTGTCCAATATATATTTTTCTATGAAATTCAAGTGGGGTGTTCTTGAACAAATAGTGTATCACACAGCAAAACATGAGACACCATTTTTTTTTTAATGTATTTGGTACAGGGTCTTACTATGTAGCTTGGACTCCTAAGTGACCCTCCTATTTCCAGCCTCCCTAGCACTGGGATTACACTGGGATTGCAGGTGTGCGCCACCATACCTAGTCTCTGTGGCCGGCTCAGTGTGCCCAGGGATGGGGCTGGCGCCACATGTGGTACCAGGGATTGAACCTTCGTCCCTGTGCTTGCTAAGCAGATGCTTAGTCCACTCAGCTATCTTACCTGCCTAAGACTCAGATTTTAACTTTTACTTATTACCTCTATTGCCTTGAACAAGGCGTACCTTCCCTGAGTCTCACTTTCCTTATTAGGTAGAGGAACACAATGTAACTGGTGATGGCCTTCACACTGCAAGGCATTATTGGAAACACAAAACGAAATAATACATGTGATGACGAATATGCAACAGTGGTGTTATTATTAGCATTTGAGTACCAGCACGTCTCTTGCGGACATAGTATTAAAGGACTACATTACCAGGTGAATTCACCACTGAATTTGAGGTCTGCTCTAAGTGTCCAAATGTGCATTTGATTACCCTCCTAATACCAGGATGATAAATGCTGAGAGGTCGCAGAAGCAGAGAGCCAAACTTTTACTGTCACAGACTTTGTAACTCAAATCACAATGGAACAGATACCACTATTTAAACCAATTTTTGGCAATTTAGAATTTCCCCAAAATATAAGCCTATATGTTAAATAAGGGGTGCAGGCAGCTATACATATCCCATATTGAGCTAGATAGGCTCACTTGCTTCTAAAGTCTGTGAGGTTTGGAGACCCCCGGCACCTGAGGCTGATCTGTTGCTTTCTGTTGTGTAGCTGAGGAAACTGAGAAGTGGAGCTGCTGAGGACCCAGGCACGGAGGCTCCGGCAGCCACACCCCCCATGCTCATGGCCCAGCTGCGGCAGCTGGACCCCATCCCCACCTGCGCCTTCACCAAGTGGCCTTTCCCAACTTTCTGTGCAGACATGTGTTTCCTGTTTGTAGTTGGATGTCACTTCACGGACTACTGGAACATTTTGTCTACTGTTATATAATTAACTGGAAGAAAGCTTTGTGGAATGGGGAGTAGCAATACAACCCAAAGATCATCAAAGAAATCCTAAGAGTTTCATGACAGCGGATAGTTGATTAATTGTGCAAAAAGTTCATCTTGATTTTGTTTATATTAAAATCACATTTAGAAAAGAATTCAATTCTTTTGTGCTTACCTACAGCCTGCCAGTTGCCTCCTGCCTAATGAGGATCTGTAGATACTGACTGCCTGCCTATCAGAGACGACACTAGCTACCTTTTTTGTTCTTATTTTGCTTTAATTGTCAAGTTTTTAGCTGAAAACATATTTGTGTACTTATAAAACATGTTTATGCATTTCAGGCAGAATAATTTCAACTGTAATTTATTACTGTGAATAGCAATGATACTTTTATTCACAGAACCCAGAGTTTAAATGGGATGGGATTTGTCAGCAATTTTCCCATTCTTTAATTTTAAAAGAATGTCAGAATGTTCTCTGTTCCATCACAGTAAAACTCCAATAAAAGAAAAAAATGATTTCTGAAAGGAAAATCTATGATCTATTTTACTAAAAGATTTCTGTCAACTTTTTGGTTCAGCTACACTCAGATTTTTTTTAAAGATAAGAAAGAAATCTTTTTCATTAATACAGTCAGGTGCATTCTGAGAAGACAGAGTTCAGGATATAATGTTACCTTAGGACTGTTATGGTTTCTGTCTAGTTGTCCTCCTAAAGCCTCATGCAGTCAACAGGCAACTTCTAGATGTTGTGATTAATTCTTGATCCAATGCTGGGACTGGGAGTCTCAGTGCTACACCTGCCCGGGGCAGATAATCTGCACACAAATGTAAAGAGGAGAGAGGGGCTGACTAGCTGCCACAGCCACTGCTCCTCCCTTTGCTCTTTGCTGTTTTCTGCCCCCCTCCCCATGAAATGCTGCCCTCTGCTATGTGCCACTATGCCTTGGAGCCAGCCAAGTATGGACCGAAACCTCCACCAATTGTGAGCTAAAGAAATCTTTCCTTCCTTAATTTTGGGTGTTGGGTATTTTGTCCCAGCAATGAGAGAAAAATAACTGAGACAAGGACAAACACTAAATGCGCCAAAACCAGTACATTGACGATGCTCCTTCACTTGGTGATATGCAGAGGCATCCTAAAGCTTCAGTTTACTGATTTTCCTGCATATTCTTTTCTGGGAAAATTCACTAGTTCACGCCGTGCCACGGGAGATTCAAGACTTCCCATTTGTGCCTGGTTAGACCCTGACTTGAAGTCCTGGTAAAAATAGTATATTATAAGATTTTTCTCCTTGTTACCTAAAATTAAATTTATTGTAAGAAAAAGGAATTTTATATTAAATTTTTAAAGAATAGATATACAGTGCAATGAAATATGAGACCAGTTTTAGTTTTTCGTACGTTATGGATTTCACAGATAATTAACAAAGTGGCCAATCATTTAGTGATCTTATATGTGATGTCACTGTTTCTTTGTTATTGCATTATTATGGAAAATAGGCTGAACACTGAAAGAAATGGCACTAAGAAGTTTTGTGAGGCAGTTTACGGTACCATTGTACCTTACTAGGATCTCTCCTAAAGAGTCAGAGCCCGGCCCAGCAGGATTTTGGGGGTTTTATAGGGAGAGCTAGTGGGAGGTACAGAAGCAGATTTGGTGTATTATGATTGGAGGGTTGCGTGACATCATGTGTTGTCAAGGGAGTTTAAGCATCTCAGGTTATATTGCAAGGCCATCAGTTACAGAAGGACATCCTAAGTTACACTGTAAGGTCATCAGTTACACAGAGGCAGTCAATTCAAAGGTCACAGAAAGGAAGGAATGTTCTGTTATCAGGCTTGTCCTCAGCGTGTCCATTTGGTTTTGGTAGGCATTCTTGGTGGATTTTATTTAAAGTTTTGATTTCCTCTTCAGCGTAGGATATTCATGTAGAAAAGTACGTATACTTGGTTACCATGATTTTCATAGGAAAGACTTTACATACCTTTACATAAGAAGTCACCATACAATATATATATATATATATATATATACTGATAACACGAGGTCCCTGGGCTAGACCTGGAGGTAAATCTTCTACTTGAAGAAAAAAGTAGGAAAGTAAAATAGAGAAAGGAAGAAAAAGATAATTATGAAATCAATATTGAGCAGACAAATGCATTTTCCCAGGGAAAGGCAACCCAGATACCAACCAGATCATTCAGTATTAACAAATCACTGAGTCAGTCAATCAATCATTAAAGTTGCCATTAATACAAGTACAGATAAGGAATGGATCATGCATAATGATAGCCATACTGTACACAGGATCGATGCTGACATGCTCTTGTGGCTTTGTCTCTCCAGGAACGTGCTGAAGCTTTACAGACATGGTATATGCTTCTAACTGAATTTGGGGAGCAGTTTATAATAATATGGTTGGTCTGGCACTGTCTCCATGCACTCATAAATTTCTGTGCTATATGGTCGAGAGACCTGGAAGGTGAACACTTAGACTAAATAAGGTCAAAATTCAGAACTGGGGGTTGTATAAAATGTGTGTGTGTGTGTGTGTGTGTGTGTGTGTGTGTGTGTGTGTGTGTGTCTGTACATGTGTGTTTATGTGCTCTAGCTAGGATGGCAAATATAATTCTAAATTGCTGAGTAAAAAGTGACAAATTCCAGCTTTATATTCCATATTGCAAAACCTAAAGCACCCTCCCAGTTCCTCTGTTTGAATACACAGAAGTAGTACAAGGGGGCTACAGCACATGATCAGGGTGAGGCAAAAGAAAACTCCAAAGGGTTCCACCTCTATCTTTTGAACTCTCCCTCTGAATCCAAGTGGAATGGAAAGAAAAACCCACAGGTACCACAGTGGCATGAACTTCCCTCAGCCCTTGAGGGTGTCTGGCTCGTGTTTCCCACCCTGGAAACTTCATCCTATGATGAAGGATCAAACAATTGCTGCTAACTAAATAATTGTTTGGCCCTAATTAATTTTTGATTGAGGGCATTTTCAGGAGCAAATCCTCCTGTCTGAAGGAGACATCTTTTCAGGTGTCCAGAAAGACAAGAGATGGCCTTGCTGGTCATTACTCCATAGCTCTCCCTGCCTCCAAGCTCTAGGTCCTTAAGGACTGAGAGACTCCCCACACACTGCAGCACAGCTGTGACAGGTGAAGCTCCAGTCCTGTCTTGGGTGAGAGCACTGACAATCATAATGGGGAGGGAAGATGATCTTGCTCAGAGGCATTGAGGGTGGTGACAGCAAGGATCTTTTTGAAAGCATGTGTGACAATAAAGCTTGAGATTCTGTGGGAGCCAACTACAGTAACACCGGTAGTGTTGGGTTGTGGTGAACACCCCCTAAAGGCTGACTGAGTTTAGGTCTCACGAGAACAGTGACACTGGTATTACTAAGGGTAATCTAAGGTTTCAGGTACCTCAGGATGTAACTGGCATGGAGCATCTGGAGAAGTAGTATAGTACCAAGGGAGGCAATCTCGGTAAATTGGCCAAATGTATGGCTTTATTGGGAAAGAAAAGTCTGTTACTTTTCTGGCACTGGAAGTGAGAACACAGAAACTCTGAAAGACTGAAGATATGCTGACACTTGATTCCTACTGGAGAGCACGCACATGGTGCTGAGTGATAACTCTCCTCACGCAGTGTGTGCCCACCCACCACTGGCAGGACGAGAACTTGGATGATAGAATTACCGTTTCATCTGGATCCACTGCTTTCAGCACTACCACACTTGAGTGACAGTTTATAATTTTGACTTTCCCAAATGGATATGCAGATACTTTAGAACACATTTCTGCCGCACACATTATTAGCTGTAGAATTATATTGTTCCACTTGATTTCTTTAAGCAGCTTTAAATTTGTAGATAGAATTCACTTTAGCCAAAGATTTTGGAATGTTCTATGTTAACATTATTACAGACCAATCAGAAACAAAAAAATCTTCCATTGGCACAACTGGTCCTATTATTACATTTTGAGAATAAAATATTTAATATATGTGGGTGTCAGGGGGATTTGCTATTTTCCCTTTGTCATATAACAATTTAATTTAACTTTAGTGCCTTTTTATATGCTTACAATATGCACATTTCTTTATATATTTATGTTTATAATATTTATGTATGCTTAAAGCAGTCTTAGTTTTTATTTTGAAAGGAAGATGTTTGTGGGGCCAGTGAAGTAGCTCAGTGGTCTAAAGCGCCTACTTAGGCAAGTGTAGGCAGGCCCAGGGAACTGCGGTTCCATCCCTGGCACCATATGCTATGCCAGCTATGCCAGCCCTGCCATTGGGGCAGGTGAGCCAGCCAAAAGGAAAGAAAGAGAGAGAGAGAGAGAGAGAGAGAGAGAGAGAGAGAGA
>PVKN010015803.1:0-18265 GCA_004027915.1 Capromys pilorides | reverse complement strand
TTTTTTTTTTTTTTAAATAACTGGGCAATACTCCATTATATAAAACTATCACATCTTTTTTTATCCATTCCTCAGTTGATGGGCATTTGGATTGTTTCCAGGATTTAGCTATGATAAATTGTGCTGCTATAAACATGGGTGCCCATATATTGCTGTGATATGATATTTTTAGCTCTTCCATAAAAATACCCAGGAGGGGAGTAGCTAGGTTGAATGAGACCTCCAATCCTAGGTTTTGAAGAAACTCCACACTGATTTCCATAGTGGTTGTACCAGTCTACACTCCCACCAACAGTGGGGAAGGATTCCTTTTTCCCACAGCCCCTCCAGCATATGTTATTGGCTGACTTATTGATGTTAGCCATTCTTTCTAAGGTGAGATGGAATATCAGTGTTGTTTTAATTTGCATTTTTCGAATGACCAATGATGTTGAACATTTTTTTATATACTTATTTATCATTCGCATTTCTTCATCTGAGAAGTGTATATTCATCTCAGGTGCCCATTTTTGGATTGGGTCTTTGAATTTTAGGGACCTGATTTTTAAAATTCTCTGTATGTTCTAGATAGAAGTCCTTTGTCTGAAGGATATTTGGCTAAAATTTTTTCCCAATTCATGGGTTTTCTTTTTGTTCTGTTCTAACCTGTCCTTCTGCTTCAGCTGCCTGGGGAGACTTCATCAATCAGTCTCAGTTTCTTTATTTAGAATATGGGTACATTACAATTATGGATGCCATTGGATTGGCAGGGCAGATACTTCCTGTGAAGATTGTGGCTTGGGGCTGATTTTGGAGTTCATTTGGCAGTGAGAGGTGCTGGGGCTCTGTGTGCATCTCCTCTTCCCCACTGTGCCTTCCTTCGTGGACAGATGCTCAGTGTTTTCCATTTTCTACCCTCTCATCATCACTAAGCTTCCTGATGGGCTTAGCTGTGCTCTCAACCTCCTCTACATCAGTTTCCTTAGACCTGGAGCTATTGCAGGCTCATGTCAGCCTACTGTCCCCTGACTGGGTCATTGTCTTGCCTCACTTCCCAATTTGGATATCTCAAATCCAAACCCTCTGTGTGATTCTTAAGGCTTCTCTTCCTTCTTCTCCTATGTTCAATAGGTTACCAGATTCACTGACTTGTGCCATGGAAACATCAAGGTCCTCTGTATTGCTACTATGTTGAAGGCAGCCTCCTCTCCATCTCTGATGGGGTCCTGATCATAGAATTGTTCTCTGTGTGGCATGGAGGTTGTAAATTAGGCTGCATTTGATGTCTCCGATAGTTTGATGCTTCTTGGACCCCCAACTGACAAGCTTTGTAGAAAGGAAGAGGCCATGCCTTCCAAGTGGGTTGCCAGTGAAATTTTTGGCCATGTTATTCAGGGCAGGCAGGGCCTGCAGTAGTCCCTTTCCCATCACTGGGACAAAGTATCGGATGCCTACAACTTAAAGGAGAGGTTTAATTTGACTCATGGTTTCTGTGGGTTCAGTCCCTGGTCAACTGGCTCCAAGGCAGAAATGGCATGATGGGAGGGCATGGTAGAGAAAAGCCGCTCACTCTGGCAGCCAAGTAGCAGAGAGAGAAAGGAGGAGTCAGCAGTGAGAATATACTCTTCCAAGGTAGCACCTGCTGGAACCCACCTCCAATTAGGCTTTGCCTCCTAAGAGCACATTAAGCTATGAACTCATCAGTGGATAACCTTCCAAAAGCTGTGCTCTGAATGCATGAGACTTTGGGGGGCTTTTTAGAGAGAAAACATGACAGGGCCATACAGATATGTATGCAAAATAAGCCTTGGTATCTAGCTGAGCAAGAGGAAGAGCAGGCAGGTACAAACCAGGAAATGGATCATTCTGTCTTCAGATGCTCTCCTGTGGCTGGGCCCTGTTGTTCTCATAGGGGCATTTTCCAAAATCAACTCAGCTTGACTCAGGGGCTTTGGGAATTCAGTGCACTGAGACTTAGACCGAAGGCTAGGAAGCCAAACAGAGCATCCTCAAATAGCATGTGTTGTGGTTTTCAGCAAAGACCAAGGGGAAGCTGAGGACTTGGGGACCAGTGAAGTCTGCTTTGCTCAGAGCTTGGAAAGAAATTGGCGTGGCTTCTGAGAACAGGACAGACAAGCTGTGTGAGGCAGATAGGGAGAAGGTACATGTTCCAGCTGGTATAGCCCAACCAAGGACTCTGGGGAACACTACTGACACATGAAAGCCAATATGGAGGTGGCACCTACAGAGGTTGATAGATGACTCAGAGGCGTTATTTATTATTGTTATTTTTGCATTCCCACATGGTGGCTTATAGAAAGTGCTTTGTCAAGAATTTACCATCCAACTGTTTACGAATGACATCAGCTGCTTCTCAGTGGAGTCCCTCTTTGACTCAGGCTGTGACATAGATTGCAACAGGTACACCAGAGGGAGGAAAGGGTCAGAAGGTGATTTTGGTGATGTCTCACTAGCTGATTATGGATGACACCATCCAGGCAACGTAGGATTACTTGTGTTGCAAATACCTTTCAGAAAGATTCCCAAGACAGTAAGATCCTGAAAAGCATCTCTGGAGGTATAATCCCATGATGAAGAGGGCTGGGATTCAAGGTGTGCTTTCCCTTGGAGACCACTGTTAGATCACTTGTAACACTGTGGCCAGATTTCACTATCCAGCACTGCCTCATGATGAAAAGCCAGTCACTGCGAGCAGCTCCTCTGGAACATCTAGGGCCTGCAGCAGCTGGAGGAGAAATGAGGTAAGAGTGAATGGCCAAAAAAAGAGGGGCTGGGGTGGGGAGAATACAAAAGGACAAGTTACTCAATCCAGCATGAGATAATTGCTAGCATGACCCAACTCCTTCTGATGGACTGGAGTTTCTTTGGGCAAGTGCCAGATCTGAATTACATCTCTCACAGAACGCATATTAGGGCATCAGCTGCATACACAGCTTGTGATCAACAGCTTAGGCAAGGATCTTTGGGAAAATCACATCCAAGCTAATACAACATGACAACCCAGTGGTGTCTCAGCTGGCCAGAGGCACAGCCAGGAGAAAAGAGGAGCAGAACTTGAGCTCATAGCACCAAAGGGACACAGCCTTAAGGACAGCAATATTCCAATCACATGATAGCATGACAGGAAACAATAAACAGGACAACCGATGAGAGGCCCATGATACTTCTCTGGAAAAACCCAACAAGGCACTTGAGCATCAGCCAGGATTATACACTGGCTGTTCACACTTGGCTGCAGAGTTGGCTCTGGGGAGCGGTTATGATCAAACACTCCCTGGGTATGTGCTCATAGAAATGATGAACACTTCTGATTCTGGAGCTACCCTGGGACCAAACACAGCTCCAAGGTTCCTTTGGTCCAAGTAAACAGAAGAAGGAGACCTCCCAAACTCCTGGCTGGAGCATGCAGGGAGGCTGTTGGCTCACTATATCAGGCGGCTGTGCCGAGCTTCTCGTGATATTCTGGATAACTCTTCTCGTATTATAGGCAGTATCATCTCAGCTGGGTTACGAAAAAGTAACAGGGCAACTGAGGAATCCAGGGCACTGGGAGGAATAAAGAGACAGGCTTCATCAAAGTAATCAGCACTTTCCTGTTTTTAGGACGTGTAATTACAACGTCTGCACGCAGCTGGTGATGCAGCTTCCTGCACTGACCCAACCCACAGCAACCCTGCCCTCCTGCATTTCTGCAGTGCATGCACCACCTTGAGTCCTTCCTGCATATTCCTGCTACATATCAGTCTTTCCACCTATGCGCCTATGATGTGCCTGTAATGAAATTCAGAGATGAGTAGAGAATAGTCAGCCTATCCTGTCCTCAAGGAACTC
This sequence comes from Capromys pilorides, assembly GCA_004027915.1. Classification (NCBI taxonomy): domain Eukaryota; kingdom Metazoa; phylum Chordata; class Mammalia; order Rodentia; family Capromyidae; genus Capromys; species Capromys pilorides. The sequence continues at coordinate 14,434 of PVKN010015803.1, read as the reverse complement.
ACAGTTCAGCAAAAGAAATATGGGTGTAAATTGTAATTTGATACTACAGAGGTACGGAAGTTGGAACTTGGGAGCCATTCTGGCTGGAGGAGCTCATAGAAGGAAAGGCTGGACCAGGACATTTCTCACCAGAGACCATGAGTATGGTTTTATATATAAAACCAGAGGTCTATGCCAAATGGAGAATCATTGTGGAAAATCATAAGGAAATATGAAACCAGGAAAGCTGGTGCTGCTAGAATTTTTTAAAATAGAGGCAAAGGACAGGAAGCAGCAAGATGAGAACAGTAAAAAAGGGGCCTGGAGCTCTTGCCAAAAACCTGGTGTTCACACCCTTGGGAGCCACGAAGACAAAGTACGTGGTCCTGCAGATTTTAAGCGATCAGGGTAGAGTGATCAGGAATCAGGTTGAGATGCAGCTGGCAAACAATTGGATTGAGAGAAAGATATACACTAATTCTGAGATTCTGGCTCATGTCAGGGAGTCCTGGTAGACACAGGACAGTAAAGAAACTGCCGCACAGACTGAAGAGAAGCAGGTTTGAGGAGGAAGGGGATGAGCCCACTTGGGGCATCCATTATCTAAGGTTTTCAAGAGGTAGCACTGTATAGTAGGTAGCTGGAAATATAGTCTCTTCACACCACAGATTAGTTAAGACTGGAGACCTGAATATAGTAGTCATCAAGAGATGGAGCAGCTGGAGAGATAGCTCAGCAGACTAAGTGCCCTCTTTGGCAAGTGCAGGAACCAGAGTTGGTCCACCATGTCGCACTGGCCTGCCCCCGAGTCCTGGTGTGATGGTGCATGCCTGTAATCGCAGTGCTGCAGAGGCTGAAAAACAGGAGGATCACTATGAGTCTGAGCTGCATAGTGAGACCCTGTACCAAACATAATAAAAAAAAAAAAAAAAAAAAAAAAAAAAAGAGGTGGAACAGAAGGCACCAGAGAAATGAGACAGCCAGCCTGAGATGGGACCTTGGAGATCTTCATATTCCCAGAGCAGGCAGGTGTTAAATCCTCCCTGGTGGAAGGCATGGTGGAAATTTACCTTCAAGGGTTCTGGAGCAAGTGTAGGATGGGAAAGTGAAGGCGTGGGGGTAGCAGATGACAAAGGGAGGGCTTGAGTGGAGCAGTTGTTCGAGAAGAAGGCTGAGTGGTAGGGAGGGTTTTGCATTACAGGATGTTTGGCATGTTTGAAACACATGTAGATGAGCCTTACCAGACACAACCCTGTTCTTGAGACTGCGTATGTGTGTGTTGCAAATCATACTATTTTGCACTTAGGAGTATGTTTTTTTCCTCTCTCTTTCAGCCACTGCATTTTCTCTTTCGTAGATAGCAATCTCTTTGAAGACAAAAGGACTGTGGCTTTGATTTCTTTTGTCATCCCAATAGCTCCATGAGTAAGAACTGAGTGAATCATGAATGAATGAGTCATGAATGAACCTGGCCTCTGCTCTCTGCCTTTTGTCTCTTGCATTACCTGGACAGATCTAAAACACATCAAGAACCAGCTGCTCCTCATCTTTAGAGGGCTGGGATGGACCATTGAGATTATCTACACAGACCTGGCACACTTTATGGGCATTAATTTAATAGGAAGCAGGTGAGGAGAAAAAATCAAGTTACAGTTGAAAATAATAATAATTACTTTATGGAAAGAGAATATTAAAAAAAAAAACAAAGTCAGTTTTCTTTCTTTTCTTTTAAGTTGCTGTCACCTTCAGAGCTGAAAGGCCCCAGTGTGGCAGTTTGATGCACTTGACATGTTAACTTCTTTCCAGGTGTTTTTTGGTTGGTTGTGACAGGGCACACACTATCTTCCTTAACAGGAGCAGAATGAGGTTTGCAAGACATCACTAATCAAATAAAGTACAGAACAGGGTGTTTGCTGCATTACTTGATGTTTGTGAGATGTTTGACACAGATCTAGACCTTGTCCTCTGTATCACAACCTGCTTCAGTTGTTGGGACACTCATACATTTATGGCCCATCTTGGTTTTTTTTTTTTAGCCCTTGATTACAGACTGTTTAGCACCTGATGATGCTCCTGGCTACTCGAGCACAGCAGTTACTGAAGTTCCCCCAGACCTTACCTCATCTTCTTACATTAGGCCCTTAGTTCCTGGAGAGTAAGAACCCTAACTGCTTCACCTTTATTTTCCCATCACATAGATTAGGCAGTGAATAAATGTTTGTTCTTCAATAAAAACTCAGTGTACTGTCTCACGTATTGTTTTGAACTTCATCTCACCTTCTTGTCTACAAGATGAAGAAGTTGAACTGGATTCTGTAGGGTTTTTCTAGCTCTGATTCTGTTTTCTGTTCTCACTCTGTGTAGCCCTGGTGTTAGGACATAGTGGATTCAGAATTTGAAATCTGGCTGGGGAGATGGAAATAACCCACATAAAAATAGCTCAAAATAGGACAAGCTGCCTGTTCTGACTTTTGAGTTGTGTGACAGGCCCTCAAGATGAGAAGACAAGCTGCAAGTTGATTTGAAATGCACAGGCTTGGGTGTTGTGCCCCCGGGAATCCTCTGCTGTAGCTCAGGACACTCTTGGTGGGGGGACAGCAATTTAGGTTGGGCCTGTCCTCAGCTAATGGTAATAGAGAGAAAAGAGAACATAAAACCAATGATCAAGATTTGCTCTCAACAGCAAGTAGAAGGAAATAGATCCCCGAACTGTTGTATTTTGATGTGGGGCTGGTCTGGGGAAACCTGGAGATGCATATTGGTGTTGGGAAGGACATTGCTAGCCTGAGCTGGATGGAGCTCAGTTCTAGGATCTTGAATGAAAACCAAAAAAAAAAAAAAAAAAGGGGTCACATATGGGAGAGCAGAGAGCGAGAGGCAAACCCCTGACAGGCTCTGCTAAGGATGATGTTGGAAAGAGAATGGGAAGAACTTTACCATGTAAAATAAGGAAGTCAGCCTGAGTCCTGCCTATGTATGACATGTGCATGCTTCCTGTGCTGCTGGTCAAGGAAATCAGCAGATGCATACATGGGTGGGGCTCCATTTCCCTTGACCCATAGACCTGGACATCTCCCCTCTCCTTCCTACTCATGCCTGCTGGGACTGGACTGGAGTGCACCCTAAGGAGACCTTGTGGGGTAGGCTGATCATGATCTGTGGGTAGCACAAAGCAAATGCCACTTGAGTTTGTGGGCTTCATCAACATGTAGGCCCCTCTTGGAGACGCAGAAAGTAGATTTGATTTGGGGGCTGACAGAAAGTCCTGAGAGGGCTGTTGAGAGGATTGGGGCTCTCTTAGCACAGTAGCCTCCTCTCTGGAGGCCTGGTCCTTTGCCACCAAGAAGTGCTGGTTTCAATTTCCCCAAACTTTGGAGAATTTCTTAAAGAAAATTCCTAAATCTGTTCTCTGAGCTTTGCGGAGCCTAACCTCAAGGGCTGTTTTCCCTGGTAGCGTAAACAGTGGGTCCAGGATCACTGCCAGCATCACGAGACTTCTACAGAGTACTTGGCTGAGCCCTGCCCCAGGTTGAACTTTCGGTTTTCAGGAGCATTTCCATTGTGTGCGTGAGTGGCTGTGGTGCGTGTATGCTAAGGACCTGTGTGAAGTGCCCTTTACATTCTCTTCCTGGCAGTAAGTTGTTAAAAGCAGCACAGGAGGGAAGAACAAAGACATTGAGGCCCTGACTTCCTTCCTAAGAGCCCTGTTCCAGCCACAAAGGGGGCCCTGGCCGTAGGCAAAGAGAAGCCTCCAAGACAGGAACCCAGAGGCAAACTGGGAGCTTTCCCTGCTCCTCTGCTTTCCTAGCTTGGCCCCAGAAGGATATCTTGCTTTAATCACCCTCCACATCAAGGAGGTGCCCTTGAATCCTGGCCTTGGGCTTGCTCTGGGCTCAGCCCTACTCCAGAGGCTTCATTTGAAGTGCGTAAGTATAAAGGTGTCCTCTGGGCAGTTCATTTCAACTATGAGTCAACTTCTCTGTATTTCTGCAAATATTTTCATTTAGGGCCTGGCTAAAACGTATACTTAATGAAGTTGCAAATACTAATAACGTGAAGCCCAGGTCTTAGGGACTTGAAGAACAGATGAGGAAACACTAGGAGCTCATGTAACTATATCATTAGTGCTTCATTCATTCATTCATTCATTCATTCATTCATTTATTCAACAAGTATTCTGGTGTGACACTGGGGAGGAATGTTCTGTCCCCACAATGTTTCTGATCTGGTAGAGAGCTGATAATCACTGGATTGAACTAAGAAAGAAGCAATGACTAGCTGCTGTGGCTCAAGCGTTTGTGCCTCTTCACACATCTGTTGACATCCTATCCCTTAGGTGATGGCATTACAAGAGGTGAGGACTTGGGGGAAGCTGTCGGGTCATGCAGGTAGAGTCCCAGGTTACAGGACTAGTGTTTGTTATAGTTTAGACTTAAAATATCACCTCAAAATCTCACGTGCTTGGAAGGTGATTGGATCACAGGAAGATTGTTTCACCAGCTGGTTCATTCATTGATGAGTTCATAGCTGACGGTGATGTTGGGAGATGGACCCTGGTTGGAAGGATAGACCACGGTGAGCATGACTTAGAAAGGTACATTGTTATCCCTGGTTCTCCCTTTTCCCTCTGCTTCTTGACTGCCATGGGTGAGTAGTCTTCCTCTACCAGATCCCTCTGTCATGCTGTGTCTGCCTCAGACTGTGTTGACCCTTGATTGGTTCCCTGAAATGTGAGCCAAATGAATCTCTCCCCCTTTAAATTTCCAGGGCTGGGTATTTTGTCCAAGCAACCCTTAAGTGACTAACATGATGCCTCTGTGAATGGGAACCCAGCAGAGCTTTTGCCCTCTTGTACTATGTGAAGTCACAAAGAGAAGAGGTCTCTTGTGAATCAACCAGGAAGCAGATCTTCACAGACACTGAACTTCCCAGGTCCTTGATCTTGGACTTCTAGCTCCCAGAACTGTGAGCAATAAATGTCTGTTGTTTATAAACCTCCCAGTTGATGACATTTTGTTACAGTGGCCAGAAGAGAGCAACATGCTGACTGTGCTCTGATGAGACAGTGACGAGGACTTTAGATAGGGAGGTGTGGCAGGCCCCTCGGAGGAGGTGACATGTAAGCTGAGAATTCCAGAGACAGGGAGCGGATAGCTTGTGCAAAGGGAATAACTTGCCAGGAGACTAAAGACAGTTTTTTTTTTTTTTTTTTTTTTTTTTTTTTTTTTTTTTGCGGAACTGGGAATTGAACTCAGGACCTTGCACTTGCCAGACAGGCACTTGAGCCTCTGAGCTATCTCCCCAGCCCTTAAAGACAGTTTTAGGCAGCACTAAAAAGCCTGAGGTGTGAGAAGTGAGGTCATCAGGGTCTGGGCTTGCCAGGGAACCTGGGCAGCTGAGATATGTGGACTTGTGGAGCCACAGTAGAGCTTGTGGGATTTGCCTTGGGGAAGTTCTCCCAGATAGGATGGTCCATGTGGATCTGTAGGAGATCTGGACACTGGTGAGGTACAGAAGCCTCTTTCAGGCAGAGAACGAACGGAGGATCACAGGATGCATAGGCCTGTGTGAGTGAGAACAAGGTGAGTGCTTTGGGAGAAAAGCTCTGGAAGAAGGAGCAGAATGGCACTGGGGCCACAGGCTTGAGGAGGCTGTAGGCGGTGGATGGTTCCTGCAGGCTGAGGTTCACAGAGGCCCTCCCCGAGACTACACAGGGCACAATGGCTGGGCTGGAACTAGTAACTTGGTCCCAGGAACTAAGCTGGTAAATGCAGGTTAGGGTGAAAGTCACATGACTATAGCGATGAAACAAACGGGGCTTACTGAGTAACCCTTATCTCTTTGAGGGCTGATGTGCTTGGGCATCTGAGTGACTGATGGAGTGATCTCCATATAGCCTCCCTCAGGCTGGGCAGCCATGGCCCTGGCATGCACCCCCAACTCAAGCCTCTCTAGTTCAGACCCCAGGCTCTCTTCTGAGCAATAGTGCAAGATGTGCATTTGCTCCTACTCCCACCCCTTCAGCACACATGATGGGCCAGGCCCAGCCTATAGTGGGACATGGAGCCCACTCTGTCCAGCTCCAAATATTTGAAACCTAGAGCTCCAAACTCTGTGACCTGTGACCTGTGTTGTGGTGACAGCAGGCTGCAGGGTGTAGGACCTTTGGGGTCTGCTCCAGGGCAGCCATTCTGAACTGCTGCTGGCAGAAGCTGAGACCACTACTCTCCTGTGAGCCTCAGGTGACACAGCCTAGCATTCAAGGAATGCGAGTGGCCTGCAAAGCAGGAAGGGGCAGCCTCTTATATCTGAGCAGGCCACAGCTGAGCTCTAGGCCAGTGCTTGGGAGACCACTGGGGTCCCTTGAAGGGGTAGGTCTCAGGTGGTCCTGCACATACAGTATTGTTCACTGGGAGGGCACTGGCCACAGAAGCAAGTGTGGTGGGCTGGCCAAATAGCTCAGCAGATTAAAGTGCCTGCAAGCAGGCACAGGGGCTGGGAGTTCAGTCTCCGGGCCTGCAGGACTGGCCCTGCCCCGGCCCCTGGGGCATGCTGAGATGGCAATTGAGACTGGGCATGGTGGCCTGTGCCTGTAATGCCATCTCTTGGGAAGCTGTAAACAGGTGATCACTACGAGTCTGATCTAGTAGTGAGACCCTGAACACCCTGTAGACCTTTCCCTAAAACACACACACACACACACAAAAGTGAAGCAGGGGTGGTGGCTAAGGAACAGTGGTGCCAACAAGGGGCCCCAGGAGCACATGTAGGAGTGTGAGGAGCTATATGTCTGTCTGAGTTTTCTGTGGCCAGAGGATTGGGTCTGTAGAATGGATAGTATGCCACAGGCCAGAGGGAAATGGTGGAACTGCAGTTGCTACAGTGACTGTGAGACCTGGGACACTCCTTACAGAGTTCAGAGACCTCTCATCTTGTTCTTGGGCAGACCTCACCTCAAAGCCTTCCCAGAACATCTCAATTTCAGTGTCCCATGATTCTTGCAGGTACACATGATTTTGTTAGGTATCATTTCAGACAAATGATTGAAGATTTATATTTTATTTCATTTTGTACTTTTTGTTTTTCCATACTGGGAATTGAACTTAAGGACTTTGTACTGAGATGTAGTTAAATGAGGTCTGAGTAAGTTGCTAAATTATTTAGGTTGGATTTAAAATTGGGATCTTCCTGCTTCAGTCTCCCACAGAATTAAGATTCCTTACTGTCACTAGCCACCATCCCTAGATGATTTTAAAAGTAACTTAGCACAATGCATCTGGTTCACAGTTACCCCCACAGCTGCAGCTGTGCAGTGATGGCCATGCTTGACAAAGGGTTGGATGCTGACATTTAGCTAGGGACTGGTCCAGTGGAAAGTCTTTGGAGCAGATCTATGAAGCCGTAGCATGCCCAATCCATGCATAAACATATGCCCAGCTTCATAAATTTTTCTCTTTCAATTTCCAAGACTGATTTAAAGAGTCAACCCAGTGAATCATGATCATGGTAAAAGACTAGTGAAAGAATGAAGCTGAGAAAACCCATTTTGGGCAGTGTCCATATTTCATTCCTTTGGCTAGATCTGATGTAATCCATAGTTAGGAGATCAGTTAATTACTTATAAGCGACTTGTAATTTTTTTTGAAGGAAACATGTAAAGTAAATTGAAAGTAAACTTGAAAGTTTAAATAAAATAAAGTGGTTGATAAAACTCTTCTCAAGAACTCCAGTTTAATGATAGTATCTCTACGAATTATCCCAGACCAATCCCCTCCTCCAATCTAGTTGTTCATTAAATTTTATGGATTTTTCTGAAGGGTTACCTAATCTCTCTCATGCTTTCTTGAAGACCAATGACATAGCAGTACCTATCTTATAGGGTGGCAAGGGTGAAATGCCTTATCAAAGGGCAAACTCTGTGTCAATTGATTCCGTTAAGCCTGACCTGGCATCTACCCTTAGACAATGAAAGATTTAACTCTTGTCATACTTGAGAAAGCACACCTCACACAGCGCATGCTCAACCACTCACGTTCCATGGTTCCAAGAGAGCCAGTGCTAGGGTCTGGAGATGGCTTGAGTGTGTCTCCCAAGGATTCAGGTGCTAGAAGCTTGACTCCCAGTGTGGGGTGTTGGGAAATGATGAAATCTTTAAGATGTAGACACCACTGGGGAGTGATTAGGCCATTGGGCAGGTGCCCTTGAAAGGAATTAATGCAGTTCTTATGGGACTTTGGTTAGTTCTGGAAAGAAGATGGCTAGCTAAGCTCCACTGTCTAGCTTTGTGATTTCTCCCTCTTAGGCACATTATTACCATGATTTCAGCTGCCATGGTGTGAAATAACTCTGGGGATCTTCACCAGAGGCCTAAAGAAAGAAGCTACCTAGTCTTGGACTTCCAGCTTTCAAAACTATGAATTAAATAGAATGTTTTAAAGTACCTAGCCTCCAGTATCTTGGCATGACAAGGGAAAATAGACTACAAAACTAATAAGTTCCCAGAAATGCAGAGAAACTTGCTTATATTTGTTTGGGATGGGTGTACATAGGAGTATGGGCTAGAGGACTGGGGAGTGGCCAATTCCAAAAAAGTCCATGTCTTACAACCATCAGGATACAACGTGGGCTACGGCTGTGTGGATTTCTGAAGGAAACTATATTCCCAAGATATCTGTCATGGCGATCTGCTACAAGACTTGTAGATAGAAGATGACCACGAGGACATCTGTATAGACTCCTCCCTGGCCAGGAGATAGGATTAGCACAGGTTCAGAGAAGGCTATTTTAGACCTGTGGTACTTCATAGGTTCCAATCCAGGCAGTTGACTGAGTAAGAAATTCTGGTCTATCCTTGTCAGAAAGCTGAAAATAGTCTGGGTTTGCATAAGGAAAAGAGAGGCTACATTTGAGGCCTTGAAGTTGTAGCAGTGGTCCATGATTTTTCCAAACCTCTCAGGTGAGTAGACTTTTCAACATTGTGAAAACTTGCCCAAACATTGGCATACAACTGGCTCTTCTTGCAGAGTTATGGCCATTGATCCTGCAGTTTTCAACCCAGGCGGCACATTAAAACCATCTGGGGAGCTTTTTAAAAAGCACCATTGCCAGACTTCCTCCTCAGAGACTCTGGCTTAATTGTTCTGGGGTGGGGCCCAAGCACAGGTATTATTTCAAAGCTCCCTGAGTGTTGTAATGGCAGCCAGAGTAGAGGGCAGCTTATGCAGAGTTGCGAATGTAAGGGCTGAGGATGTGGCCCACAGTGACGTCCTACAGATTTCACGCTGGCATCAAGGACAAGAACCAGGTCATTGGGATATGGCAGAATCTCAATAAGTTTCATTACCCAAAGACATGAGCAGTATCTTTCAACCCCACTCTGAGACTTCCTCTGTCTGGGCTTAGCTTAGCAGACACTGAAGCAAACATTTGGACTTGGAAGTAGTTTGACCAGTCCTGAGCGTCTGGAGCTGGGAGTAGGAATGAGCTTCTGAGCCTTATTTCTGGGAGAAGGCCCAGTAAATTTTCCCTTTGCTATCTGGATGGGCATTTCTAGAACCTTCCAAGGTATGCCACAGGCTGCTGCTCCAGCTCAAGCAAAGCAAGCCCTGAGTTCCTTCCAGAATCCCCAGTAAAACCTATGGAGGAAGCTGCCTGTTTCCTACTGCCTGTGTCTCCCATGGTGCTACTGGGCACATCTCTGCTTCGGTTTCCCTACTGTGGAGATGGAATTAGGACCTCTAAAGGAAAAGTGTAAAGAAGAGGAAAGTGTGCACCAGACTTTTAATCCAGCTAGGATTACATGGAGAGGAAAGGTGTGAGGGGCAGAGGCATTATAATCTGTCATTAATTCCCACTAGTGTTGGCAGGATGCAGATAGGGAAGTTAGACATTGGGATTTCCCAGAAGATCAAGAATCTCCAATCAGATATAGAAAAATCAGATTCTGGAGCCAGGGGACAAAGAGCATAGCATCTTAAAAAAATAAAAAGAATGTAGGACCATGCTCTGAAAATCTCTGCTACTTAGCATGGGCTCCAGGTTATGAACGAGGGCCCAAGGACATCTTCCATTTTCCTGCTAGTATCTTCTTCCTCTTTAAAAAAAATCCTGGAGCCTGAAATGTCATTCAGTAAGCAATGACATTTTTGGGGTTTCTTCACTTTTTTATTATTTGTGTTAAAGACTTGAGTCCATTTTAATTTTACTATTTATTTACTATGGTAAATAGTGGTACTGTGGATAGCATAATTGTTGGTGTGCTTGTGATTCAACTTTAAATCAGCCTTCACTTCTTCAGACTAAGCAATATAACTATGTAACTTTAATTTGCATATGTTCCCTAGGTTATTGCAAAGAACGAGGAGAAGGAAAAGGAAAAAAGGAAAAAGAGGAGGAGGAGGAGGGCAAGAAGGAGAAGAGAAAGAAAAACCTGTTTCAGTGCATTTGAAGTATGGAACAGTGATCATTTTAAATCACAGTCAATTGCCCAGCTTTCACTTGAATAAAATTCAGGTACCATTTAGTTCACAAAGATAATTTTACTTCAAGATTTACAGCTGAGCCTCTCGTCTAAAGCAATCTTCTTCACCATCCTCCAGCCCTATTTCTTTTTTACCATCCCTCAAACCCACAAGGCTGCATTTAAACATGATGAATCAAGAATAAAATATAATGAGAGTAGCTACTGTATTAGAAAAATGTACTGGGAGTTGTTGAAAATGCATTATACATTTCCTTCATAATATCAGAAAAGGGGCAGGATGTGCTTTGGAGTCAGGCCACCGTGGTGTCCCATGTAGGAAATGTCCCCAGAGAGCCACATGTCCCAGGCCTAAGTGCTCTTTAGTAAGCAGCAGGGAAGCCACACACTAAAGAAGCCAAGCCAAGCAGGGACCCCTCCAAGGTAGGGGACATGCCCTGGTGCACACAACCAATTTTTCAAATCATTGGGTCCACACTTAGCCTGACAGCATAAGACAGCTCTACAGTATGACATGAAACTCAGGCCTGACTGCTAACCTGTGGAAGATGGACAGTCACACTAGCTCCTGTATGGCAATAAGAATAAAACGGGAGCTTTGAATGATATGTTAGAAATTCCTGGACACTTACCACAGAGCAAATGCACAGTGTAAGCCCCAGAAGAGCTGAGCAGTCACCTCCAGGCAAAGGGACAGTGGAATGTTTGGGAAGGTCCATGGAGGGCCTTTAAGCTCGTATTTTCTTATTGATTGATTCAATGAATGATTGTAGTGCTGAGACCTAAAACCAGAGTGTTCACACTAAATTCCATCTCTAGCCTTTCTTATATTTTGAGACGAGGTTTCATCATGGGCTCAAATTTGTAATCCTCCTGTCTGAACCTCCCAGGTTGCTGGGATTACAGGCATCCACCACCATACCATGGAAGGCTTTTAAATACTCAAGATTCAGGGCTCTGCAGATGGTGATAAATATCCTGAAGACACTGGAAAGAGATTTTGGTTTGGCAAGCTCTCCTCTCTTGCTTCTGATTCAGTCAGAGGAAGGATGAAGGAGCTGCAGGACTAATCACCAGGAGGCGGCACACTGGGGTTTCTTTTTAAAGCACATTAACAGAGAAGGCTACACTTTTCAAAGATTCTCTGCCAGTCAACTCCAGAAGCAGCAGCAAGGAACCCAGTGATGGAGTCGGCTGCTTTAGCCCATCCTCCTTGAGGTGGTGGGCCAGGTAACAGCAGAGAGTGTGCTGAGAAATAGACTCCCAGGGCTCCAGGCCCTCAGCTCTCCCGTGCCCACATACCACATACACAGTGTGCCCAGTCGCTGTGGAGAAGTGAACGACAGGGTTGACTCCTAAAATGGGATTGTGAAGTGTCCTAGAGAGTTCACAGTCCAGCTAAGAAAAAGATAGGAACCCAAAGAGGAACTATTTCAGAAGCACCATGAGAGAGCAATGTTTAATGTGATGGGGAGCAGAAAGGAATGGGCCCTTATGTCTTCTGGAGAGGTCTGAAAAGGCTGCTCAAATGGAGAGGGATGGGGAGGACAAATTCTGGACACAGCAGCTTATAGCATGAGTCATGTGGTGGGGAGTAGGGCAGCAGGCATAGCCCTGCTCCCATGGGGCTGACGTCAACGGGTGCTTGGGGACAGTTGTGACATAGGAGAAGGGAGGAAACTTCATAGACAGGTAATGTATTCGGTCTAGCTAGGAAAAACGAAGTCATTGATGGAGGACTGAACAGGTGTCCTTGAAACACTGGCATCTAATTCAGAGCATGGACAGTGGAGAGCCAGGCTGGAGGGGTGCAGAGCTGGTCATTTCAGGTAAGAGGTGGGTGAACTTCAGGAAGGTGGGGTATTTTAAGGAGCAGCCCCCGGAAACACTGTCTCCATAGGCAGGAGTGAGCAGAAAGCTCATTTATTAGAAGCTACTGGATTGGGGCCTGTTAAGCTCTTGGATCCAAGTTCCCTCTCTGTTTCTAGGCATAGCTAGCTCTAATCTACGGAGTTAGCACCAACGTGTTGCCTCCTATGAGCCAGAGTCCCTGGGCTTTGTGTCCAGGGCAAGATAACAAGCATGCCCTTTGTCTCCATGAGCCCATGTGTGTCTTCATCCGTATGCCTCTTCTCTAGGGCTTCTGGGAGGAGGATATCACACTGGTCTCAGGGACAAAGAAACAAACACGTGATGCTACACTGGCTACGGATGATTAAGTAAGCTTGCAGTAAACTCATGCTTTGAGGTCCTTATTTGTGAGTTAGGTGTGAAGATCACAGTTTCTCTTTAAAAGGCTTCATGTCTTGGTTTCAGTGTTCGCAAAGGTGCCACAGTTCACTAAAAATATTATATAACACTGGGCCTTGGTGCAAAATACAAGAATGTGAAGTTTAAAAATCACATCACAAGGCCGGCCAGATAGCTCAGTAGATTAAAGTGCCTGCTTAGGCAGCCCCACACCCAGGGTGCGCTGAGATGGCGAATGAGACTGGGCATGGTGATGTGTGCCTGTAATTCCAGCACTTGGGAAAATCAGGAAGGATCACTATGAGTCTGATCTGTGTACTGAGACCCTGTAGACCCTGTACTAAATGCATGAAAAAAAAAATCACATCATAACATTGAATTAAGGCAAGGAAACTTAGTATAAATGGTAAGTGATTAGAGCCGAGTACTCAGTATAGGTGAGATTCTAGTTTTACAAAAAAGAAATCATCAGTCTGCTCATTTTAAGTGAAGGTCCTGGTTTGAAATTTTAGTTCTATTCTCTCTTTATGAAAGGGGACAGTGAGCTGCGGATCGGGCCTGTTTCTATAGCCGCTCTTTTGGCACACAGTGAGAAAGAGCACACAGCAATCCAATCAGCCTCCCAGTCAGCCCAGAACATCAAATTGGCCTGGACCTGATGGAGTGTTTTTAGCCACATATAAACTTGGCCTTTGTCTCTCAGGCTTGTGAATCTGGTACTTCTCAGGATTAGTAAACAAGCTTTTCAAAAAAGCCCAAACAAACTATAAGGAAATCTTGCATGCTGAAACAAAAGACATAACAGCTAAGTGAAGGCCCCCACTGCCTTAGTGCCCTTTGCCAGAATGGAGAGCTGTTGTCTCTGGAGAAGATAGCGTGCAAGAGGCCATGATGGCGAGGCCAGGCTTCAGGGCTTAGGAGAGCAGGACCAGAAATAGCAGGAAAGCAATGCCCCCTATGCTTTTAAGCTGGACTGGAGACAGGAATCAAAAGAGCAACCCCCTCCTGAACTTGACGAAGGATTTAAGGGGGGCGGGATGAGAGAGAGCACCACCCGAAGGAACACTTTCAGGAAAAACACGAGGGCGGAGGGAAAAAAAAGGCAGAATGATGTAATGCCAGCCAGAGGAACTAAGGGGAAGAGGGTGTGTTTTTATAAACATGTTTTGTGCAGGAGGAGTGTGGAAAAAGAACAAGTGACCCATTAAGGAACAAGGAGGGAGCTGAAGGCTAAACAGCTCTAAATTAGCTGAGCTTTTCAAGTGCTTTAAAAAAATTATCTTACATGAGAAAAATAAAGATAAGGGGCAAGGACAGCTGGTAAAGAATGAAGATGCTGGAGGCAAATGATTGATAGGGCGGGGCTAAGGGCATATTTAGAAAGATGCAAGTTTGCAAATGGGAGATCTAAATAACAGCATTCTGGGGCCTGTGACAGAACTACATGAAGAGTTTATAGTAGGGAGGGAATTATTTTTCATAACTGCCCAGTAATTGGGGATACTAGAAGCAGGTGTTCTAACTTTGTGTGACATCTTTGACTAATATTGTGCTTGATAAATGCGCTCACTGTCACAGTTATGTGCAGTGGTATCTCAGTCCATGTCCACAATTCTGGAGAAGGTGACCCTGTTCATGTTAGTACAGGAAAGATGGCCACCGTTGTGTTTGTCACCCAGTGCAGGGTTCTCAAACAAAAACAAAATCTTGGGAAGGGTTTTTTTT
>PVKN010015802.1:0-18284 GCA_004027915.1 Capromys pilorides | reverse complement strand
ATTGTTAAATTTCTCTTGTTTTGAAAAAAAAAAGTAATAAATAAATAAATAAATAATTAAAGAAAAGAAAAGAAAACAAACAGACAGAGAGAGAGACCCAAAGACTGAGAGGAGAGAGACAGACAGGAAAGAGCGACAGAGAGAAAGAGAGAGACAGAAAGACAGAGAGGAGAGATAGAGAGGACAGAGAGACAGAGAGAGGAAAAGAGAGACAGAGAGGAGCCAGAGACAGAGAAGAGAGAGAGACAGAGACAGAAAGAGACACAGAGAGATGCTTTAAACCCTCAAAGCAAGTGATGGAAACAAAACTTGTTGCCATTTCTTCATGCTGGAAACTTCTGCGAGGAACACAAATGTGTAGATCTCAATAAAACACACTGATTGCTTTCCTTTAGGTGTTTCCTTTATTAGTGCCCATTAGTAACACAGAATAGCAAGGCCTGCATGGGGAATTTGAAACCTGCAGGTAATGCATCCTGATCCTTTCAGTCTCATGCTCAACCTCTGTGCTGCTTCCGCTCTGAGGACTTCCTGATCTTCAAAAGTCTCTGCCTACATCTATGCCAACTGTTCTTTCTTACATGTGCACATGCAAATACTGAAGTATGTTGTATTTTTTCTTATAAGAATATGTGTGCAACTTAACATTTTGATCTTAGTTAAATTTCTGTAAATGATGAGGCATAATTTCATCATTTTAGGAAAATGAAGTAACTGCACCATATTTTCATGCCTCCAATGTATCCTCTCATGTATACATGGCACTTTCTAATTTATCTGTATGAGGAAAAGCAATGAGTCTGCATTCACATCTTAGCAATTGTGAATTACAGCTCTTCATTCCTCTCCATATCTGAGCTGATCTGCAGACACACAACTCCTAGAATCAGGTACAGTGTGGATCCTCATGTGGAGACTCACTGCACCATCTAAAATGTGAACTGAAATTCTTCCTCCGAGTCATCTATAAAAAACTCCCACTATTTTTTTTTTTGGGGTACCAGGGATGGAACTCAGAACCCTACACTTATTATATGTAATCTTGGTGCTTTTGTCTGGAATCATCCCTGCATCTATAACAAGTTGTTAAGTGCTTGTAAGGCCAATAAATGAATATGATACTGGAAAAGTAAAATGGGGAAGGGGCAGGGCAAAAAATAACAAAAATATCTTAATGATGTATGCTAATTCTCCACAGGAATTGCAATCATTCTGAACTGCAATGTGTACTAATTGAAGTTTAAGAGACAAATTTAATAAAAACAGCCTAAATGGCCATTTCATTGAATACTTAAGTTCATCATCAAAGAAGCACTATTGTGGACATTATTGTCCTTCTGTGTATCTCTTACGCATATAGTAATGTCAAAATAGGTCCTGGAATGAGATTTTTGGATGAAAGCGTGAATAGGCAAGAACAAACTGTAAAATTTCTCCTTATCAACAACAGTACTGTCTAATGGGAAAATTTCACTACTTGCTGAGTGGATGCAGGGAATGTTTTTGAGCTCACAGTGCCTGGAGGTTTCTGTCCATACTCGGCTGGCTCCAAGGTAGAGTAGCACACAGAAGGAAACAACCTTTCTTGTTAGCGGCAAAGAGCAGAGAGCAAAAGGAGGAGTAGCAGCAGCTCAGGGAGCTGGCTAGTCTCTCTTCCCTCCTCACATGGAAATGCAAATTACCTGCCCCAAGACATGTGGAGTGCCAAAAACCACAATAATCAATCACAAGCTCCAGAAGCTGTCCTGTGACCATGTGAGGGCTCTGGGGGAACAACTGTAACAAACCATGACAGAGAGTCACCAGTTTTGGGGTATGACAAGATAACAATATTTTTCAGCTATATTCACTAGATTTTTATTACACAGCATATGACAAAAGTAAGTACTATTTCATCTTATTTACTGAAAATATGCAGGCAATATTTTCTGAAAGTCCCTCTCACCTAAGAGAAGCAACATTCTGCCACATGTCCATCCCTGTGAATTAGTACAAAGGGGCTGAGAATCGCATTCCCAAGGGTGAGAAATTCTTTAAAATTTAATATGAGATTACCCTCCAGGAAGAAATTTAGAAGTAGATTAAAAACACATTCTGCCCAATAGAAGAGGAGGAAGCAAAGCATGAGAAGGAGAACACTTTGTGAAGCTTTGACAACAGTGGGTGTTTTGCAGAGGAGTTTGGAGCTCTGTAGATGAAGAACTCGCTGGTGGTGCTGATGGAGAAGAAACACCAGGTAGCCACTGGTTCCACACATGACACCCTGAGACACAGTATCCCGACAAACCATGGTACTAAGAATGATTAATCGTACCTTCTGATTTTCTGGTGAAAATAACAACAGTAGTCACTCGTGCTAGTCTGTGATGTGTTCTCACTAGTACTCGTGATGTAAAGGAGTAGGTGGATGCTCGTCAATATACTAAATATCCAGAAGAAGGGAAACAAGGAGAGAGTGAACAACGCAGACCTGGGCTGGAGCCTCCTCCACCTTGAGTGACTGGGGCTCGTGTTTATTGCCTGGACCACCTTGAGGAGAGTGCTGGTACAGACAGAGTGTCCGGGCCACCCTCTCCAAGTAACTCATAATCTTATAGCTGATCTAATTGAGGAAATTTCTCATTCCATAAGGTGCTATTGTCCTTGGAATGCCTTTGGACAGAATCATTATGATATTTGTGAAGGTCAAATGGATGAGAATAATGTGCATAGCTTTCTGCTCAGTGCTCCAAAACATGTGTATATGGCTTTCAAAAACAATGATGTTCCCCACCATGCTGAGTCCATTCAGAAAGGCCAGGACTGTTCCCTTGAGCAGGTGAAAAATCATTTCTTACAGCGCTGACAGAAGGGGTTGGATCCAGCAAACACCTTCTGAAGAAAGCGTCAGTAAGGATCGTAAGTATCTGTCCAAAATATTTCAGAGAATAACAAGTTTTTTTGGAGTATGAAGTAAAGTTTCATTATATGTAATAATGTACTCTTTTCCAAAAATATACACATCCCTTTTACAGCTTGTGTAGTATTCTGTGCAGTGTCAGATGTTCACTTGAGGGATAGTACTCAGCCATGGTAATTTACATTTCGGCTACTGCATTTCCCTCCATACTTAAAACAAATTTATTCTTTCCAATTCTTCTATATCCCACCTGCATTTAGTGTCCTTCAAGATAAATTGAGCCCAAACTCCCCTGCCACAATTTCTCCCTAATTTTATGCTATTCTACTCTGAGACAACTTCAGTGTCCTGAGTCTCCATCTTAGCCTGTTTGCTTTCCCTCACCTGCATAACCCACTATAAGCGTCATTTCTTCATCTTAATTAGCCAGTGTCTCATGTGGTCACAGCATCTCTTACGGTGTCTCTTGTTTTCATCAATATACCTTTCGGTTTCTAATTTGAGAAGCAAGTCAATTTCCAGGATTCTTTTAATTTATTTTTCTGTTTCTAAATTCTACATATTTTATGAGCATGCATGAATGTTTCTTTTTCTCTGCACCCTACCCTGACTCCAAGATTCACTCATTGCAAATGTTCAAAAACTTTGTGTCATTGTCAGGTCAAAATGAATACCATTCTACATAGCAATCAGAAAGTAAAGTTGATTCAAGTAAAATCCAACAGGAATAAATCTCTTTCTTAAAAGGACTGGATAAATACATGGCAATTACAGGAACAATGTTCAAAAAGAAGCATGGAACAGTTTTCTACAAGACCTGAGCAGAGATCTGCGGCCCTGAGGAGACCATTTGGACTCAGGTGGAGCCAGAGCCTGTCCTAAGCACACTAACATTTACTCAATAGGAAAAGGACAAGGCAAGGGATGCAGGCAATGTGCTATCCTTAGTCTATAGCAATTTAAGACACCCCAATAGCAGCAGTTTATAACAAATTCGATTGAGGCAATGCTGACATAAAAAAGGCCACTCAAATAGGGGGTCAGGATGTCTCAATATGACTCTAGAAAATAGTTAGCGAAATTTGCAACATGTTTTGTCTGTCTTTGAACCAACTTGGCTATAAGAATGCATTTGTGTTGACATCTGACAGCTTCCATTTCTCTTTTGGAATTTAGCAAAGTATCTACATATTGCCTAGAGTAATATAAATCCATTATTTTACGCATCCATAGAATTTGTTAAGGTGAGGAGCACAGTACACAGGCTGGCTTTCTGTATGATTATTACCTAGAGAATAAGCATTGCTTCAGATTTCCTTGGCCTTATGTTTCTGATGATATGAACTGCATAAGACAGGGTTTCTCCAAGTCTTGACACCCATTGACCTCAGGCCTGGAGGAAGATCAGCTGTGGCTTTCAGCCCTACCCAGAAAAAAGGGAATTATTGTCTCTCAATTTTCTACAAGGATAGCAGACATCACAACATGAAATGTTACGGCAGTGGAAAAGCATACCCAGGCTATGAGTTAGGAATAATAATGAAATGTTCAGTGAAAAAATTTAGCTTGTTAGCAATCACTGCACTCCACCCATTGCAATATCCTAATGAGCCTTTAAAATCCTTCCTATTAAATTTTATCTTTTGGTGTGAGAAGCAAGCTCCTTTTGTCAATCCTTCTATTACTTTTCCCAAACCCCTGACCTCTTAATGATATTTAGGACCAGTTCTGCAACACGAATTGAAGACTCCTTTTTCTCATGAAATGATACTGGCATAAAAGGGAGGAGCCACTCATTTTCCCGACTGTTTTGGAAATCACTCCAGTGAGCTACTTTAACATCCAGTCTTTACATTTTGATAGACTATGAATAGCATGTGGATCTGACACTGAAATACACAACCAGAAGGGGTAATTTATCTCGGGCCTTTTCCCTTAATAAAAAATGACATTATTGCTCCTTACTGAAAGCACTAGAATTCAATTTAATGAGTTATTTATTTTATTGTGTTCTTCAAAGCAAAACTATGTTTTTGTCCTCAATTACTCATAATAGTTGTCTGAATAAAAGGCATGCAATAATTTAACTTACTAGTATAATTCATCGCTATATGTGGTAGCATATCAATATAACTCGAGCACACAGAAAGCTGAAGCAGGAGGAACATAGGAAGTTTAAGGCCAGTGTGGGCTACACAGCAATATACCCTCTTAAAGAGATGTAATTAATTAATTGATTAATTGATTCAAAGGATAATATGACATTGTGTATTTGCATGTGGAAAACTTACTGATGGACATAGAAAGACAAATCTAAAATTAACAAAAATGAAATAAGAAATTTGTAATATGCACAAATATAAATAAGACACATTTTTAAATGTAAAAGAGTGTCACAAATGAAATGCTGAACATTTAAAAAAGGAAATGATATGCCTAGAGGCAACTTTCATGTAAAATTGGAGGAGGAATTAAAGAAATCTAACGTAAAGACACAAGAGTCCTATATCTTTATGATTCTCTGCAAGAGCAAGCAGAGATTTTTGTCTAAAGCCAGAGCTTCTTAAGAGATGTAAATCTACACAGAGAGACAGTGGCTCAATATTCCGCAAAATTTCTATCTTGAACTGGACCCTAGTCTTTTCATCCTGTTGCCATAGCCTTTAGACAACAAAACACTAAGAAATTATCTGAGATGCCAAGACCCTCTGCACAGAAATCTGGTTAGTAAGAGACAGATGCATATTTCCAAGCAGTGTGGGTGAAATTGTTTTCTCTTTTTTCTTGAGATCTGGCCCACAGCAAAGGTGCCTGTCTCCCCTACAGTTGCAAGGCATCTCAACATCTTCACAGGCTCCTTGGTGGTCCCAGTTCTATCTGACTATGATATTTCTGTTACTGTAGCTACCTCCAACACTCGCCCTTCTAAGGAAGCACCCTGAAAAGCCCCGACGGAGTGACGGGTGATGAGAGCTATGGCTAATGTTTCTTCTTTGGAGGGAAAATTTCCTGGAATACCTGAGTAAATGAAAGAATCTAGAGTTTCAGTCACCTTGGCAGTTGTGGTTGGATGAGATCTGAGCTCATCCTTCTGGAAGTGTTGAGCTTCCTGATCTTATTTGTACCTTAGTGGAGTGGAACTCTGGGCTACTGTGAAGTGGCAGCAAGACAGCTATTGGGACAATTGTCTCCTGTGCAGCAGGAGGAAATCTTCAGGGCCTCTCAGTCCCTCATGAAAGGCTGTCCCTCATCACCCACAGTTAAGGTGCTTGTTTGGCTCAGGAGTTAGTTCAGGCTTAAGTGGCTCGAATTATTTTAATACTGGGATATGAAGCAAGAGAGTGTGCAATCTCTGAGCCACAGAATAAGCCACTTCCCTTTACTCTCAGGCATTCATTCTGCTCAGGGACACAGCAATGGTGCTCATCACTGGGGATTCTGCATTCTGCAACAAGACTGCCAGGATCGGTGGGCGGACAGTCACAGAGCTGCAGCAGGCATACTGGTGGTCTTAGTTCTTTGTCATAGTGTGACATGGTTTGCTTCAGGATCACTCAGAAAAAACCGCTCAAAACTCTGGAATCCCTCCTATGCATAGAACAATACTACACTCTCAAATTTGATCTCTTTACTTGGCACCAGAATTGATTCCTGCTGTTGCCAAGCACACTTCTGCCAAATCTATCTTTAAAATAGCTCTTTTAAACAAGTAGTATTTTGTCCCATTTTGATTAAGAGAATCCATGTAAGAAAACTGAGTAAGTTACTCATTTAAAAATAGAAGTATAGGGGCCGGCGGATGGTTCAGTGGTCTAAAGCGCCTGCTTAGGAGGGCTCAGGCAACTGCGGGGACTGCAGTTCGATCCCCAGCACCACATGCTGCGCCAGCGCCACCACCAGGGCAGGCTGAGCCAGCCACAAAATGAATAAATAAAGAAACAAACAAACACAACAAGCAAACAAATAAATAAATAAATAAATTTTTAAAAAATAGAAGTATAAACGAAAGACAAGAATTAAAATTTCCCCTTGTGGGGAAGGAACATCTATACTTTCTTCCTGATTTCAACACTTTGGAGAGAAAATTCAGGAGCTTGTATTTCTCCTTGCCTCCCTTGTTTTTAGTTTTATGTATTTGTTTCAGAGTTTCACTATCTTTTCAATCTCATAGGGATCCTCTTAACTGTATGGAAATCATTTTGAATCTAAAAGATATAATTGCCAGTGTTACACCGAGAAATGGTTTCCAAGGACCCCTAGTCCTGTTTCCTAGTGAAATCTTCAGGAACATAATTTCCCTATCACAGTTCCTGTGGGATAGTAGTAGTGTTAGTTCCCTGGGCATCTTGTTCCACAGTTTCCCTCTCTCATTATAGTTCGAGAGCTCAATTTCTTCACTGTTGGAAAATGAGAAGAGAAGGGCACAGTCAACACACTCTGTAGTTGTATTGCAGTTAAACCTTTATGAGGCAAAAGGCATAACTCCTCTTCCTTACTACAATTACAGTTTGTCTTGACCTTGTGGGTGCCAATATAGTTTTGCTTGGTTATAACAAATGACTCTGTTTTCCTATTCTTAATATATTCTCTAGATAACTCACAGTTCTCTTAGAGTCTTCTATAATGTTTTGCAACAGAACATTTTTGTTTTCTCTTTTCTATTTTTTTATTTGCATACTGCAGATATGCAAAACATTATTTCATGTGAGCACATTCACACATGCAATACACATTTGCAGCTTGTCCATCTAATTCTGTCTTCTCCCCTCCTCTAATTTTCTTACTCTTTCCACAGTGTCCTCACCATTGTTGTTATAATGTTCTCTGTCTCTGTCTCTCTCTCTGTTTCTGTCTCTCTCTCTCTCCATGTATGAGAAAATGATGATATATTTTCTGAGTCTTGCTGAAATGCTTTAACATGATTAATTCCTTGAAAATGGCAAATTTTGTTTCCTTTGTGGTTAAATAATTACTGCTCCACCATGTCTGCATATCATATTTTGGTCATTCAGTCACTGGTTAAGGAGCACATTAGCAGCACTGGTGGTGATCTGTGGTGAGAGAGCTGTTTGTATGGTTGAAAGCTCTAAACGGTCCACTGTAGTTGGGCTGTTTCCATAGTTCAGTTATTATCAACTGTGTACTGCAAACGTGTGCCTGCAGTGCTTGCACAGCATCCTGATTTTAATTCTCCTGTGCATGTACCGAAGAGTTGTGTGGCTGTTTTGTGGCAACCGTAACTTCACCTTTTCAAGGAAACTCTCTATTGAATTTAATAATTTCTATATCTAAAATTAGATCAAAGGTGCCTATATCCTTAGAACATTTATTTATTTATTTATTTATTTATTCATTCATTCATTTTATTCTGGTTTTTTTTTTTTTTTTTTTTTTTTTTTTTTTTTTTTTTTTTTTTTTTTTTTTTTTTTTTTTTTTTTTTTTTTTTTTTTTTTTTTTTTTGTATTTTAGGGAAGGATCTAGTGGGTACTGAGAGTCTCACTACTAGATTGGACTCATGGTGATCCACCTGTTTATGGCTTCCCACGAGCTGGGATTACAGTTGCGTACCACCATGCCCAGTCTCAATTCCCATCTCAGTGCCCCCAGAGTGCAGGGCCAACAAGGCATGCCTGGCAATCCAACCCCCTGGCCCCTGCACGTGTTCACAGGTGCTTTAATCTGCTGAGCTATTTGGCCAGCCATATGCATTTTATTATACACCAGAGCCATTCTCACTGGGGTAAACTGTAATCTCAGTACAGTTGTAATTTGCATTTCCCACTATTCTAAAATGTTGAATACTACAGATTTATATACTTACTGATCAATTTTAATCCCTATTAGAAATGTTGATGTGAAATGAATTTTTCAGGTTGCTTTTGTTATGTCATATTTTGCCTTCTCCATTTCCTTCATCATCAAACACAGGATAAAGTTTTGAGGCAACATCTCAGAGGTCAAAATCTTTATCTTCTGAATATTTTCAAAGTACACTGTACATTGATGACAAACCTTTTGGAAGTCACACACTCTGAGACATTCCAAGAGAGTGAATTCTGGTTGACAGCAGCACAGATGATTCTTTGAACTTGGTTTTGTCTCTTTCCTGGTCTCATTGCTGGTTTGGTGCCAAGGAGTCACCTGATATACTTGGCTGCTTAAGAACTTCAACAGTGAACATTTCTTTGAAATGTGAGCTGTCCACATGGTTATCCATCTGAAAGCACAAATTCTGAAATTGTTGCTCAGTTCCCTTGGGTAGAGATACGGCAGGTGAGCGTTTTATGTTTCCGTTGCATTTTTTGTGATACTGGGTATTAAATCATAGCCTTGATTGTCCTAGCACACCCCTGCCATTGACATGGACTGATGTAGCATTTGCAGAATCTTGCATTTCTTATTTTTGAGAAAAATAGCACTGAAAGATTCAGAAAAATTTGCTATTCTTTATGCTAAATGATAGGAGACTCCTTCACAAGAAAACCATATAGAAAAATAGTCTAACAATAAGGTTGCAACATGCTAATACTACAATTGCTACAGTCACGGAAGTCATAGGTATATTTGAAAATAAGCCCTTTAACAATTTATAGAACTTTGTAACATTATTATCATGTTTGACTATTTTGTGCATGTAACATAAGCACCTGAAACAGAAGTAAGTCTCACCATTATTAACTAAAACAAGAATGAGCCCCAGTGTTGGTGGGGTCAGAAACAGACAACACTGAAGCCTTACTCTCAACCAGCATGTAGCCCTGCCTGTGTCCTTTCTGAAAAGTTCTGGTCTAAGTCCACCTTAGGAGGTTTCACTGTCTGGTTTTCAAATATACATTAGATCCTGATTATTGAAACTGCTCAACCCACATGTCTAGATTTTTTAAAAATTGTAATATAATTAATGAAGAAATAAATTATTTCCTTAAGTTTTTATTTCTTCATTCAATTTTGTTTTATTTTGAAGTGTAAAAACAGAAGCAAAAATAAATAGAAAAATGTCAGTGAAGTATCCACATGCATGGATCTATTTCAGCTGCTTCTGTAGCCTGGTATGGCTTTCACAGTCTTATCTGAGGCTACTGTCTGATACTATGGGGAAATGGAATAATCAAGTGGCCTACCTGAATCCAATAGCAATGGCCAGATCAAGAGATCAAATCCTGTCTTCAGGGCCAACCAGCCAGGATTACCTGAATCGACTCAGGCCTATCTGGGAAGAAGTGAAAGAGCAACTAGAAAAGAAAAAGAAAGGCTCTAAGGCTTTGGCTGAATTTCAAATAAATAAATAAATAAATAAATAAATGAGAAAAAGAAGGCTGCTAGTTCAAGACCTGAGTCACCATAACATTAACAAATCCAGGACTCCCCTACGAAGAATTTGCAATGCCTAAAGAAATTTCAACTGTGAAACTACGATATATTTGCTAACGTGCATGAGTTTTCTTGCTCTCAGAATTGTTCCTGGACTATCCGATAGGCACTGCAATGAAACTGTGTGAAAGGGCTATAATTGTTGCTTGCTGCTTGGACATCTACTTTTTCTCTTCCACTGCATGACGACCTGGGAGATAATGCACTGCAGTCACACTTGTGATTAAAATACTTGCGAAGGAAGCTAGTATTTTTTTTTTAAATAGAAGTATCTAGTGATCAATAGAAATGAATCTGGATACATCTTAAGATGTAATCAGAAATGGCCAGATGACTCTAGTTAAAATTTTTAAAGTACGGATTACATTAATATTTGGAAATCCTTGTTCTATAGATAAGTGTATCTTAATTTTTCCCCCTTTTATACATTTTATTTACCTAGGGAAAGAGCTTTTATGGTGGAGGTTTGCTATCTCTTCGGCTAGCAGAGTAGTGTGTCTTTGGTCCTCACAC
Organism: Capromys pilorides; assembly: GCA_004027915.1. Taxonomy (NCBI): domain Eukaryota; kingdom Metazoa; phylum Chordata; class Mammalia; order Rodentia; family Capromyidae; genus Capromys; species Capromys pilorides. Next base: position 7,501 of record PVKN010015802.1, on the reverse strand, counting down.
CTCCTACTTTTGTGGACACAGTATCCATGCTTCCTGAAGAGGTCAGAGCTGGATATGAGCCCTCTTGCACTTTATTAAGCTTAATGGCATTTGTGGACTTCGTTATCTGCTGCTTTGTGTGAACCAGAGAAATAGCATTTTCCAGCATGAGAAAGCCCAAAAGCTCTGAGTTTATATCTCACGTCAACAAAAGCTGAAAGATTTTTAGCTTATAATGTGTTATGACCCTACTAACATGTTTTGAAACTTTCTCAATATTATTTCTTTCTTATTAAAATTAATAAACTATGTAAAAAGAATGTGTTATGTCATTTGAATTAATTCTTGACCAAAACTTGGGTTTGCAGAGGAATGGTACCTGTACCATATAGACACTGGTACTTTTTGAACTTAATAGCTAAAAGATTTTAAAATCATTTTTGTACACGGAAATTTTATGTAACCAATGATAATTACTTTATTTTTTGAGTGAATGTTGTCCAGGTTGCAGTGTTTAGCTTTTGTTAACTCTGATTTGTCTTGTCTCAAGTTCACTGCTATGTTTAATGGCACTCCTGCCAAGATATTTAGCATGTAAAAAGCAGGTTGTTAGTTTTTGTTCTGAACAGCTTCATACAGAAGCTGAGACATAAAAAAAAACTTGAGTGGCAGACCTGGTATGTTGTATCTTACTACATAAAGTTATTGCCAGAATCTTAGTAAATGAAATGCTCTAAAAGTCAGAAACAGGGGCCGGCGAGATGGTTCAGTGGTCTAAAGTGCCTGCGTAGGAAGGCTCAGGCAACTGCAGGGACTGCAGTTCGATCCCCGGCACCACATGCTGCACCAGCGCCACCACCAGGGCAGGCTGAGCCAGCCACAAAATAAATAAATAAAGAAACAAACAAACACAACAAGCAAACAAATAAATAAATAAATAAAATTTAAAAAAAAATAAATAAATAAATAAAAAAATAAAAGTCAGAAACAGGGTAACATACAGCACTATACTTGTTACAGAATTTCAGAAGGAGTAGTTAATTAACAATGTTTTTTATAGTATATATCTTTATCATCAAATTTGTTGCTCAGACTAATAGATACAATTATGCAGAATTGGAAAAATAATTGAATATTAAAGCTTGCTTTCAAGAAATCTTAATTTTTTCCTAGTCTATAGCTTTAAAATTTTTATTTTGAAGACAGTATAATAATGGATAACACATTAGGAGTGGTACACATTTAGAAGACAAAGATGAGAGGCATTCAACCATGGATTTCGCATTACACCTTGCTGTCTTTGATGGAGTTGTTCAGATCATGTATATCATCTTACTGCATTAGCCAAGTTGAAAAATCTAAATATTAACTGTTATTTTTAAAAAATGAAATTATTAGTACAGTCATCTAAGAAATCCTGTACACATATTTGTGTGTTTTTCTCTTTCCTTTTATTTCCTCTTTCATGCTTTCCCTCAACTTGGTTTCCATTTATCTTTTTGCAGTACCAGGGATTGAACTCAGGACCTGCACTTGCCAGGCAGATGCTTATTCTACTGAGCTATCTCCCTGTGCCTTCACCTTTATTTTTTAATCCTATGTTCGCATTTTGTCCATTTTACTGGATCTATTATACCTTTTAGATTTTTATTTTTCAGGTACTTACACCAAGCAAATAATGTGATATTTATATACATAGGTCTGATTTAATTCACTTATGATTATAGCCTCTCGTTGCATTCACTTACTTGTAAAGCCATTGAGATTGTCTCTCTTTATGCCTCAGTTGTACACCATTGTATAAAAATACCGCATCTTTCTCATCTATTCCTCAAATGATAGACATTTCAGTTGCTTTCAAAATTTGTTGATGACAAATTGCATTGATATGAAGATGGGTAGACATATGTCATTATGGGATGATGTTTTCAATTCTTTGTGACTAAGCACCTGGTTAGCAAAGTGCAGGTACTAAGTCTCAATTCCCAGTATGACATGACGCACCAGTCACACTCCAGGGCATGCTAAGCCTGCGACCCTGTCCATCTGTGGTTGCACATTCTTGTAATCCCAGCACCAGTGACTCTGAAAACAGGAGGTTCTGATCAGCATAGTGAGATCTTATAAGAAGAAAAGTAGTTAAGATAGTTAAATGTGTCTGTAGTCATACTTACATCTTCTAAGTGGTTCCATTAATTCTTGAATACGTTTCTTGGCCAGTACCATGCTGATTTTATCAAAGTAACTTTGCAGTATAATTTCAAGTCGTGTACTTTAATGCCTCCTGCCTTGCTTTTGTTGTCCAAGATTGCCTTTGCCATTCTAGGACTTTTCTAGCTCTTAATAAATTTGAAGAGTATTTTCTCTAGATCTGTGAGGTATGCTGATGGAATTTGGATAGGGATTGCATTAAATCTGTATAACAATTTTGGGACAAAGGTAATTTTCATAATGTATCTTCCTAACGAGGAGCAAGTGATATCTTTTCATTTTCTGAAATCCTCTTTGGTCTCTTTTCTGACTGTTGTAAATTTCATTGTATACAAGTTTTACTTTCTTTGTTTGGCTAAGTATTGTGTAATTCATTTTTATTCGGAAATTTTTAGCCTGTCATTCAGAGTTTGATATCTGTGTGGAGGAATGCTTTTGATTTTTGAGTGCTTGCTTTGTGTTCTTCAATATTACTGAATTTGTTCACTAATTCTTATAACTAGTTGGTGGAGGTTTTAGGGTCTTCTAAGTAGAGCATCATGTCATCTGTAATTAAGGATAGTTAAAATGTTCGACTTCATTAGAAGCCTTTTCTCCTTCTATTGAGATCATATTTTTTCTTTGTTTAATTTGGCTGTATTGATAAAGTGTATTACTCTTACATACTCACATATAGTGAACCATCTTTGCATCCCTAGGATGAGACCTACCTGCTCATGGTATATAATTTTCTGAGTGATTTGTTATATTAAGTTTACTAGTATTTTATTGAGGCTTTTAACATCTATGTTCAAGGAAGATTGTCCTGTAATTCTCTTCATTGTTAGATTATTCTTCTGTTTCACTATCAGTATAATACTTCACTCCAGGAATGATTTTTGGACCATTGCCTCCTTTTTAAATTCATTAAAGACTTTTGAAAGTATTGGAATTATTTCTTCCATAAATTTCTTGTGGAATTCAGCTGTGAGTCCAACAGGACGTGGACATCAGTTTGTCAGTAGGTTGCTTATTACATTTTACATTTCATGGGCTGTTTTTGGGTTATTGAGAGTTTTTATATCTTCCTGATTCAAGGGGATAGGGAGATAGCTCAGTAGAATATGCACTTGCCTAGCAATCAGCAGGGCCTGAGTTCAACCACTTGTTTGGGAAAAAAAGAAATCAAACAATACAGGCTGGCAAGGTGGCTCATTGGTCAAAATAGCCTGCTTAGGAAAGCTTAAGCAAATGCAGGGACCATGATTTGATACCTGGCACTACATGCTACACCAGCCCCACCCCCAGGGCAGGCTGAGCCTGCCATTAAATAAATAAATAAATAAATAAATAAATAAATAAATAGATAGATAAATAAATAAATAAATTTCTTGATTCTGATTTGTGCATTTTCCCTTTCTAGGAATCTGTCCATTTCATCTGTGTCTTCAATTCTGTGAGAATATGGATTCTGAAAGGAGCTATTAATAATCTTCTGAATCTCTACTCGGTCTGTGGTAATTTAACACTTTTAATTCCTTCTTGTTTGAATTTAGTCTTTCTTTTCCTCTTTTTTATGAGGTTAGTTAGGGACTTATCGACTTTATTTACTATTTCAAAGAACCAGCTTTTTATTTTATGAATTCTTTGTATTCTTTTCTTTGTCCCAATTAGATTGATTTCTGCTCTATTCTTTATAATTTCCTCCCATCTTTGGGCTTTGGGTTTGGTTTGTTCTTCCTTTTCTAGATGATTTGGGTGCAGCATTAGAGTATTTATTTCTTCCCATTCTGTTTTGTTAATGTGTGAGTTAGAGCTACAAATTTTCCTCTAAGAACAGTTTTCATTGCATGCCATAAATTCTGATGTCTGTTTGAATTTTCATTAAATTGTAGATATTGTTTAATTTCTTTTAAAATTTTTTCTTAACCCATTGGATGCTGAGGAGTTTTCTATTGAATTTTCATGCATTTCTGCAGTTCTTGTAGATTCTTTTATCATTTATTTCCAGTTTCATTGCACTGTGGTCACATAATATGTATGAAATAATTTCTGTTTTCTTGCAAATACTTAAGCATGACCTATGGATTAGTATGTTGCCTATTTTAGAAAATGTCCCATGTGCAGATGAAAAAAATGTGTATTTGGAAGTGGTTGGGTGGAACACTCTATATGTCCACTAAGTTCAATTGTTCAAAATTCTGGTTCAGATCCGCTACTTCTTTGCTAATTTTTTTAATCTTTTAGAAAACCAGATTTTTATTTGTTAATTCTTTGCATTGTTTTCTTTGTCTCAATTAAATTAATATCTTCTCTAATCTTAATAATTTCCTCCAATTTATGGGCTTTAGCTTTATTTTGTTCTTCCTTTTCTAAGTTATTGCATTGCAGCACTAGGTCATTTATTTCTTCCTGTCTTGTTTTTCTAATGTCTGAGTTCGCAATCATAAGTTTCCCTCTAAGAACTGGTCTCATTGCAGCCCATAAGTGCCAATAAGTTGTGCTTTAATTATCATTGAATTGCAGATATTGTTTAATTTCACCTGTAATTCATTCATTGTTGAGGTGAGTGTTCTTCAGTTTCCATGTGTTTGAGGGGTTTGTTGTTTCTTTTCTTATTTATTTCCAGTTTGGTTACACTGTGGTCAGTACGTATGGAATACTTTGTTTTCTTGCATATACTTGAGAATAACCTATGGACCAGTATTTGGACGTTTAGAAATCGTCATATGTGCAGCGAAAAATAATGTGTATTCTTATGTGGTAGGGTGGAATGCTCTGTGTATGTTCACTATGTCCATCTTTTCCAAGTTCTGTCTCAGTTCTGCTACTTCTTTGCTAATTTTTTGTCTGCTTGGCTTATCTTTTTTTTTTTTTTTGTAACAGTGTTCTAAGGTCTCCCTGGCCATCTGGTCCTGATTTGCTGAAACTTTGTTTCATATCCTGTTCTGTGAAATTTATGTATCCTTTGATAAGAGTAATACTAGAAGAGGAACAGCTAAATTGATAGCTGTTTTGGGGTGTACTCTGTATAACAATGGAATTGTCCAGGTCCAATTTTACCTGGGGTTTATTTTGAGCCAGTTATGTACAATCTTGTGTCCTCTTGGCTTCAAAACGCAAAAGGTCTTTTCTTTATTGCAAGTCTTTTTTATACATATTATGGTGTGCATAACTTTGTAGAATAACATTTTCCAATAATCCAACTGTCTTTTAAATTTCCCTTTTTCCAGTGCATACTATGCAAAATGATTTGTATTATGTCATCTTCACACTCACAAATAACCGTCATTTTCCCTCTCATTGTCCCCATGTTCCTTGCAAATCCTGCTCTCTCACTCTGGCTGAATAGTTCCATACTATGGCCCCATTTCTGCAAACTCTGAGTTTGCTGCACTTCATTCTGAGGCACATTTCTATAGAATCACATGTAACTGGCAGTATCGAACATTAGTTCATGCCATGGGCACAGCAACATCAGTGTATCACAGAATGAGAGACAAAAGAGATGTCCGCAGTGGCCTCTATCACACACTCCCTGGGAGGTGTGGACAGAGCAGACACAGGCAGGTGCAGGAGTTGCCTTATGGACATGGGAATGAAAGCTGTAAACTGCAGAGCACACCCCAAGGGAGCTCTGAGGCCATTTGCATAATCCTGTCCTCCCCTCCAACCCAACTGTAGTTGCCTGGTTTTAAGACTGAAGCCAAGACCTCCAGCTAATCACAACCATGTAGAACACCTTATGCCTAGCAGAGATTTGCATAGGGGAAGGGAGAATCCATATCCATGGCCCATCCAAAATCTTCCAGCCATTTGAGCCTTGGTAGACAAGAGTACATACAGCTGAGAGAAAATAGCTCAAGCACTGCACACACATTCAGCCGCTCATCATTAACCACAGAGCACTTGTGCTCAGCCAACCATAAGAGTTACAAGAAAAAGGGGAAGAGGAACCTTATCAATTTCTGCAATATAAACTGGAACTAGAGAACACTACCTGTGCACATGTGTGTGTGTGTGTGTGTGTGTGTGTGATACATCTTTTCCTCATCCAATTATGTTTCTTATTAGAGTGAGGGGCATAGTTGTGAGCTCAATTGTTTGGGAAATGCATTCTGTCATACTAAATCTTGCTTCATACTTAACAGCCTGGATATTTATTCATAAATAGATTAGAGCCTTCCTATGCCATCTACTGTGATCTAGTTAATCTCTGTCCTCTTTTTCTTTATTTACTTTCATTTACACATTGTTTCTGATTTCACTTATTCCCTGTTCTCTTGTTGCACAATCAGTGTTATAGATTATTTTTAAAGAATACAAAGTAGTGATAGAAAAAGACAGCATTAGAATATGAGACAAGGTAAAAGGTGATAGAAGTGTAACACTACAATTTTGTAGATGGTTAAATTCATAAATACCTGTGTAACAATGTATAATTGTTCTTTTTTTTACATTCTATAGGGGTTTTAAAGTTTAAAATATCAGTAATTTATGGGAAATACCTTTTTCATGTTATGTCTAAGGCGTTTGTTTTTCAGAATGATGGTGCCTAAGTTATAAGGAATAATATCATTAAGCTTCTCTTCTGGATGGTTAACAACATAAGTTCATAGTCCAAATAGAGAAAAAGAGTGGATACAAGTATTGCCAATATTTTGGCTCTAGACCTTCAAGGTCAGTGAGGACACAGGACATAAGAGAACCCGCACAGTAACATCTATAACTCAGTGGAGTCCCAAATTTCCTGTTCAAGGAGATTATGGAGCTACAGAGGAAAGCGATCAGTGATGTGCAGTGTGGCTAAGGAGAGTCATCTAGAGAGAAAACATTCACTCAGGCTTCTACAGAAAGCAAACTGGTCAAGCAAAAGCCATCATTCATCCATATGGCTGACACTGACAAAAGTTGAGCAAACTATAGTGCATGGTTTTAGTGTAGACCCTGAGAGGACTTGACTGTCATTGTCAGATACAGAAGCTACATATTTTTGGTAATATAGGTCTTGCTTGGTCTTAACCATCTGTCAGAAAAGTCAAGCAATGCAGTATAACAAGGTAAGCCATATTAATATGCTGAGTTTAAAAGGCTCAAGTCAACAGCCTCAGAGAATGCCAAATTAGCTGATAACCCACTACTGTTATCAACTATTGGACTAAATATACAGCTACTTTTTCTTCGTGCAATTGAAAGAAAGACCTATACTGATGATGTTTCAACAAGAAATCTTGTCTACATTTTCTTCTCTGAACAACTACTATGAAGATAGAATGATGCAATGTATAAGATAATAATAATAAATAAAATATAATATATTTTTAAAAAAGAG
>PVKN010015801.1:0-18266 GCA_004027915.1 Capromys pilorides | reverse complement strand
TTTTTAAAAACAGTGAGGCATTCTGCAATATATTATATGCTGTAAGTTATTAATAATACTATTATAAAAGCAAAAGATATTTCTATCATTTAAAAGCTTAAATAATTTTAACATATAATTTTGTCTTTACCTCACACTTTACTAACTTTTATATCTCGCAGGCTATTACAATAAATAATGCAATGACAGAATAAGGTAAAAGATAGATGAATGTACAGTATAAGCCTAAAGTTTCTCACAAAATCAGCACACTGGTGTAATTGGCCAAGTTTTCATAGAAGGGTTTCAATATTGCTTTTCTGACAAGCTTAACAAATTGAATCAAGTATTTCCATCTGAATTAAATGAAGCTAGTAGGAAACAAGATAGTAGAGAAAATATTTTATGTTGGCACTTAAGAAAAATGTTTGTATAAAAAACAATTTGTGAGTGTGGAAAATGAGCCATGTTTCAAATGAGTTCTTCAGGAAGGCTGCAGCTGGCCTTACCCCACTGCTCTCTTCCAAGCTCTGCCTTGTCTTTCTCCACCTGTGAATGACTCACAGAAAACAGGACCCATGAGGTGCATGTGTATGTACAAGAGTGAAATGGTTACTTTTAGAAAGTAATTCTTGGTGTAGATGTAGTCAAGTCCAAAATCTGCAGCTTGGACCAGCAGGCCAGAAACTGAGAGCCAATGTTTTTGTCAATTCTGAAGTCCATCTGCAAACTCTTTCCCTTGGGGGAGGTCAAACCTTTGTTCTATTCAGCCCTTCAGCTGATTGGGTTAGGCCCATACAGGTTGTAAAACACAAGATGCTGCATCTAAAGTTAAATGATGATCTTACTCAATACTCACTCTTAAGAGAAATCCAGTATAATATTTGACTGATCACCTGGGTACCATAACCAAGATAACACATGAAATTAGCCATGACAGCCTACAGCAGTGCTCACACTAAAATGGACCTCAGACCAACACAGCAGCACTTACACTGCTACTACAGCCACCAGTGCCCACATATTGTACCCTCCCCTGCCAATCTACAACTGTATCACTTGCTTTCCTTTAATTACTGACTTGGTTGAACATTGAGTGGGCTGGACCACTGGAAATTGTGTGTGTGTGTAAAGCCATTTTGCTGTGAACCTGTTATCCATCCACTTGTACAAGTTTAGTGAATTGGATCACTAACACATGAGATGAAAGAACTTTATTACACACAGGCTTTACGACTTTATTACACACAACAAGGAATGATAGAAGTCTAAGATGCATGGCAAGTGCTGGCCAAATAGCTCAGCAGATTAAAGTGCCTGCAAGCAGGTGCAGAAGCCAGGAGTTCAATTCCTGGGCCTGCCTACGGGCCCCGCCCCTGGATGTGCTGAAACGGCAATTGTGACTGGGCATGGTGACGCATGCCTAAAATCCCAGCTCGTGGGAGGCTGTAAACAGGTGGATCACCACAAGTCTGATCCAGTAGTGAGACCCTGAACACTGTGTAGACCCTTCCCTAGGGAAAAAATAAAGATGCATGGTAGGCTGTGCTTCCAAGGTTCAGGAAAGCTTGGATAGAGTCCAGGGTGGCCGGAGTCCCATCTGCATATACCTGTTTCACACTGCTGCTGAGGGACTCTGACAGTATTTTTTCTCTAGGTTTCTATACCCCAAGGGTATCTTGGTTTGCTAAGTTAATGAGCCATAAGGCATCTGTTCTGGGAGGTGTGAAGATAAAGCCCAGGCTATTCTGAATATTTCCTCTTTACCTCAGGGCCTACTTCTCAGTTCATTCTCATAGTTATCTTGCAAGTGGAAGATGGAAAGCTGATAGACCAACGTCATTTGAGGGAGTTACCTGCCCCTACAATAAGGGGTGCATATGTGTGTGTGTTTGCTCTCATATTTGAGGTGTCAAAATTTGCCATGGTGTCTTTTAAGACAGAAATTCAACTTCAAGGCACAGAGGTTTCAGGGTGGGGAGGTGCGTATATCTTGAGGTCAAGAAGAGTACCTGTGCTTAGGGTAACCTTCCTGGTCTTCTAAGTGTTCAAAGTATACAGAGTGAGCCTTCAGATATAGCCCACCTCTCCAGAAAGCAAGTCAAAGAGAATTGGTCAGTCTAGGCCCATGAAGTGGTAGACGAGAGAGCCTCTCTGCAGTAATGTGTGAGGTCATGATCTAGGTTGTATTAGGTAGTGACTTGTGAGTTTTGAAGCAAATCTATACACTCTTGAAAAATTACATAACTGACCATTTTAACAATCATGCTTCCCAGGAAATTGGTAAAGGTGAGTGTGCATACTCAGTTTAACCTAATTGTCCTTAGTTACAGTGGTTGTAGTGAGCTCTAGATGGTACCTATATGTGACTCAGAAAGGACCAACCTTCATCCTCTTTTAATGTGAAGCCAATGAAAAGCAAAACTGAGGAAGCAGAGGCTCACTGGAATGCTAGCAGCTGGGCCCTGGGACCTCGTGCAGATGAAGAGCATACACAATGGCTTGGTTCCTAACTGTGGTTTATAGACTTTGGAGATGTAAGTTATGTACACTTTAATGCAGGTGTCAAGACAGCGGCCTATAGAGATGAGTACATTCATGGTAGGGGCAGTAGTATGTCATCACCACAGCTTTGTTCTGTTCCAAAGCTTGGAAGTGACCCTTATGCCCCAGTCTATCCTGCACATGACTAAATTCAGTGTTGGGAAGATAATGGCAGGAGTGGAAGCTTGAGATCCTGTCCACAAAACTGCCTGGCATTGCCCTTCATTTTCCTCCTATGTATGAGTGGAAGAGTATTGGGTGACAACATTAGCATCAGGAGGTGGAGCAGCCTTTACAAATGTTCCCAAGGAGACACTAAACTACTTGAATGGGACTTGTCATGAGCTTATTTTTTGTTAAAGGAACAGAATTTTTAATATAATTATTCATTTGACTAATTCATAGTATAGCTGTCCTGATTCAAGGAACACTCCCCCTTAATTATCTGCTCTGTGGCAGCTCTGTGCTGTCCAAAATGGACTGCGACTCACAATGAGGTTCGGGGAAGTGCTGGGCCTCACGTACACCAGGCAGGCTGCATCCCCAGCCCAAAAGCTTGTCTTTTCTGTCTTGCAATTCAAAATGTTGTGAGAAGAATTTGAGAAACTTCAATACAATCCTAGACATGAGAATTTCCAAAATATATTTAAGGCAAGGTGCTCGCTATTTCTTATTCACCTGTATTAGAGGGATCCAAATGATGACAATAAGGACACAAGTGATTCTGTCTACCTAAAACTGTGGCTTCCAAGTAGCCAAAATTTTAGTATCCTTCTAGGACACAACTTAGTCATTTTACATCCTTGGGTGGATTTGGTCTGTATGTCAGAAGTTCCCGAGTCTGCCTCTATTTCTGTAGATTTGGAAGATGAAAGGGTGGATCAGTAATTATTGCCACCAAAAGCAATGATACAATGGTCACCCAGCATCTCTCACTACATATGGATAAAAAGAACTGTTCACAGAAAAATCTGCTTTCTGTTTCTAGAAAATCATGAAAATAGAAACATAATAGCGCTATGGATCTCTGCCTGAGTTCACTTTATCTTGAGATTTCCCACTCTGATCTCATATCAACCTAGAAAACTTTAAACATAATGATTTCTCAACAACTACTGACTGGGAAAAGAACTCGGAAAGAATCTCAGTTGGCAAGTAGCATCGTCCTACCTGTTCTGTAACTGGCAAGCTCCTAATACTTTGGGAAAATATTTAGAAAACTTTCATACAAAAGGATTGCATGAAATTTGGAGGCACAGCTAATCTCTCAAAGCCCCAGGGTCTGCATGCAGAGCTCTCAATAATAAGATGTGATCTAACATCTAAAAGTGTGTAAACACTGTTATATGGATGATCACTTTATAATGCCCCAGCTCCCTGGAGCTAAGTTCAGACAACCCTTAAGAGCCTGCTAGGGAGCTATATTCTATTCCTTTGGGGTTAGATTCAGGGGATGGGTATTTCTAAGGCCCTAATCCTAACTAAGAAGGGAATACATGTCTTCTTCTTTGGGATATTGTTTAGTCTTTAGGCATATATGAGGGATGCTTGTTATTTCGCTATCTCCAGTTAAAAGAAATGTATGGGGAGATAAGTAGATTCAGAAGGGGCAGATCTCTAGGTATATTAACTATGTTCAGCAAAGCTGGACAGAAGTGTAAAGCTGTTGGTCATCCGAAGATGTACTGAAAGTGGTTCCCTGGCAGGCACAAACCTAAAACGGTGGCATAGCTTGGTGCTTTATCATGTAGAAAACACTGATATGAAAAGGATGTCAAGATTCCTAGAATGCCTGTGTGGGAGGCTCTAGAGAATGCTGCCAGATCTTTTGTATTTGAGGGTGAGAAGCAAAGGCAGTCAGGACCCAGGGTGGTGAGGCTGTGGTGCCAGAGCCAGTCTTACCTGAACACTTGCTGCCCCTGTGACCAGAGGAAATAGTTACTGCAGGCATGCATGCAGACTACCAGTGCTCACACAGCCGCCACAGCCAAGGCCCAGGACAAACCCTCTGTGTGAACTTTATTTAGAATTTCACTTTGGCATTTGTCACCAACCAGATCACAGGAGCTGCCAAAAATTTTCAACTGCATATCGGGTCATGGCAGAACTTTCCAGTCTTGAGATCTTTCCCAGTAGATGAAACGACTTGTCTCATTCTGAGAGGATTAGGATTACAGCCACAGGTGGACCAATACTTCAAGGATAAATACTTCTCAGGTGAGACGGTCTACTTTAAAGATTTTTGAGAATTCTCCAATCTATTCTGTGCTATTATTTTAAGAAAAAAATCATTATTCAAAATAATGCTTTATCAGTAAGCAAAACTATGTTCCAGAAAGCTGTGTCATATTTATCTGTGACCCCTTGTACCACTCTAAGATGCAAAAAGATTTCTCAGCTAATCATTGAGAGGCCTTGGCCTAGATCACCAGCCCGAGCACCCTTGTATAATGTTCAGAGCTTTGGACAGCAGGTCTCAAACCTTTCTGACAAGTCAGTTCTACCTGCTGTATCCTGGGCTCCAGCCTTTAGGACTTTATTCTTTGTCTGAAGGCTAAAGTTATGTGTCTTCTATATCTTGGTACACATTGTTCCCTCAGTCTGGATTGTTTTTTCTTTTCTTATATAATTAGTAGCCTTGTACTTGTCCTTGAAGGATTGTGTCTCGCTAACCCAATGAAACCTTTTTCCCATCCCTTCTTGAGCATTTCTCTATCCCTCTTATAATCATATTAAATCTTGTGTATGTTTCTTACCATTTTCTCTCAACCTAATGGATTACTTGAACACCAGACAGTATGTATTCATCTCTGTGTGCTCTGCACATGGCATATATTTGTTGGTCAATAAACAGTTGAGTGAATGGCTTATATTCTTTCATGCAAAGATTCTTCATGTAGATGAAATGTGCTGTATCTGCCCTTTGTTCTGGCATTATTTTTTCCAGTTTTTACTTTTTGCATCAAACTTTTTATGACTCTACTAAGGTGTTATCTGTATGAAAACTTTGTCTTTATGACGATTATGTAATGACTTGACTCCGCAGATATATAAACAGTGTGTGTTGCTAAGAAATTCAGTCTCCTTAAGGGTTGCTTTCCATAGTGGATTTGATCTATCTCCTTCCAGACTACACTTTCACTTACTTAAATTGAGTGATTATCCCAGACAGATGGCTGTTACTCATAACAGGAATCAACATATTATAAACAAAATCTAATTGTAAGAAGAACTTTTGCTCATTTATTACATTTTATTTCTTTTTGTTATCTACTTTTCATAATTCTAGTAGCAAGTCATGGGTAAACAACTGTAAATTATTTTATATGCCCCAGAGATTCAAGCTAAGGAAAAAAACATATTATGAATCCCAATTTGAAAAAAAAAGAAAAAAACCCCAAGTATTCCGCTGTAAGTGTAGATATTGCAAACATAATTTTTACAAATTTTTTTTATAAATTGACAATTTAATGAGCTTTTTTCTCTCTTTTCTTTCTTTGTTTACATAGCACAATGTTATATGTATCAGGTCAAAGTTAGCCTACTCCGCTGCTGAAGTTTTTTTTAGATTGTCTTAGAGTGATATTCAGGCTCTTTTGCAGAGCTTCCACTTCTTTCTACCCAGGCATCCTCTATCTACTCCTGAACATGGCCCCTACCCTGGTGCGCACACACACACACACACCTATCACTACTCCTACAAAACCACTTACAGTTTCCACACACATTTAGGAGACATTCACAATTTTCACATCTACCTTTACACCTATTATTGCTTCTGTGTGTGTGTGTGTGTGTGTGTGTGTGTGTGTGTCTGTTTCTGTTGCTGTCTCTCTACTCCCCCACCCACCACACCCCCTCCCATCTCCGACTGGGAACAATGCCCCAGTATAAAACCTAATCATTCTTTTCAATTTAATCTTAAGAAGAAAGCAGAACCTCTTCCTGGAGGCCTTATCTTTTATTATTGTAATTGTCACTGAGACAAAAATAAGTGTTCATGTAAATTCCAAACTTGGTTAGTACTGCTGCACAAATCAGTTGTTGAAAACATGTGCCTAGAAATATGCTATTTGAATCACTTTCTTTGGTTACACACCACTGCTATGTTCATCAGAGTCTCATAAACAACCATTATTCTCTTTATTCTGTTAGGACCTTAAATTCAACTTTCGTCAGATCCTTAGTAAAATCTATGCTGCATCAGTTTTTTTAATAGGAAAGAGTGTTAAGTAGTTGTTTTTCTCACCTGCAACTTTCGTTGTCCTTGCTATTCCTACCTGAATAGGTCTATGCACAAGACTGTTGTTTTAAAAACACTTGTGACCTAATGTGAAACTAAGTCTTAGGCAGACAGACAGACAGACAGACAACTGAGTAAATATGTGTGTTAACAGCAGGACTGAGAGAGTGAAGAAATGCCAAAGGGTTATTTATGCAGCACTGAGTAGTCATCAATAATAGTATGAAGAATATACTAAAGCAACACGGAAACTTTTCAGTGGAATGTCTCCAAAGTGAAGCTAAAAAAAAAAACATACCCCAAGGGACTCCTGAAGACTTGTCAATCTTCAGGTTACTAAATCTGCTATAGTACATAGCATGTGCCTGTTGAGTGAATATGGAAAAGACAGCCTGAGATAAGGCATTATGTAGTACTTGTGTAGCCTGATTTGCTTGCAGTGGAAATGAGAAGAGACAAAGAAGACCAGGCTCACAATATTTTTTGTATTAGCTCTACTAATGTAGCCGAGAGACCAGACCACTCTCCTGCAAGCCAGTCATGCAACTGCTTCACTTCATTCACAGAAAAATTAAAAAACTGAAATCTGTGCCCTGGCACACCAGACTCTGCCTGCTCTGGCCCTACCTACCATTTGGAATACTAATGCTGCTTCGCATATAGAGGTTGCTTTTCCTTGACCCTGGGAAGCTTTGTTCTGCCAGAAGTATTTCATACTCTTAATCTCTGACTGAAATTCTGTTTCCCTCCTGACTGTGGCTAGGCCTCTCGTGTTCCTCAGGTCATCCTCAACATCCCTAGGTTTCACAAGCTTTCTTGGCCATCCTAATTAAGCCAGCACTTAGCTATCCATCAGGTCTACCCCCTAGAAGACGTACTCTTCTGCATAGCATTTGTCACTGTAATTTCCATACCATAATATATTTTACATATTTGTTCACTATTTTTGTGATTATAATACCAGCTTATGGGGGAAATCTTGCATTTGTCTCTTTGTTCTCCCAAAAGCTCATTTATTCATTTTTACATTATGTTAAAATAGGACCATTTGTACTTCTATTTCAATTTCACTGGCCTTGAGACAGATATCAGATATCAAGGGAAGTTTGAGGCAGACCTCCAAGTGCCCAACTTATAAAGGAAACTAAAGTTCTTGGATCTTTTAGCAAGATTCTGGATATAAAAATCGTCAGTTTATAGGGGAAACAGAAATACCTGAGAATATACTTCTTTGGCAAGAATTACTTGTTTCTACTCCAGCCTAGACACTCCATGGGAACACAGAGAGCTTTGAAATGAGATCCTTGCAGCTGAGAGGTTCAAACATATTGGTGCCTACTCTCACACAGGTTATAGTAAAAGTAAAAAATAATGTGGCCACTGCATGCAACTCTGGGTGGTCTCCACCTTCAGGAGAGTCTAGCAAAAGGATGCTTCTAGGAGGAAAATATGGATATTTACAAAAACTGAGAGTGAGTTTTCTGGAAAAAAATTCTGTGAAAGTGTGAAAAGTCTCTAAAATTGAGATTCTGTTGAGGATGAGATGCCACAGAATCTGAGGAGCACTGCTAATGAAAAAAGCAAGGAATGGCAGCATCACAGGTTTTGCCATTGGATGGAGAAATCTTGTAAACATTCACTGGAAATTTAATACTCTGCCAGATATAATGATGATGAAGTCACACATCAGAATAAAAAATGTGTTGTTCACATCGGAATAAAGAAATGTATTGTCAGAACTCTGCTCATCGCCTTAAACATTCTTATATTGATCTTAGCAGCTATATAGCCCAGAGACAGTAACTTGGGAAGGAAATGAGAGGAGAGAAAGCTTAACACTGTCATCTTTTCTCTTCCATACTCTGTCACTTATCTATAGGCAAGTGGAGTCTACCTTTGGAAGAGAGAGAAGCTCTACTTTTAAACAGACATGTAAGATGTAGAATTCTCTCCATTTTTTGCTTCTGTTTCCTTCTCTTCTTGAATAATTCAATGGTGGAGATGAGAGACTGGCTATATGCAAGAGGACTGGTCAAATCAATAAAATGTATTAAGACTTAGGTTTCTTATCCAAGGAAAAAGATTATAAGCATAGAAAGAAAACTAGAAAAAATAAATGGTGTAGGCTTGGAATTGAAGATTTCTGTGACACTGAAAGTTGATGCAGACAGATCGATGACTAACTGTAAATATGTGTATAGAGGTAGATAGGGCCCAGATTTGTCTATTTGCAGAGCCTGGGAAAGGTGACATCCTAACATTGTTAAATATATCTAATACTCAGGTCTCGGATTCTAAATTGCCTTCTCCATTAAGATAAACCAAACTTCTTGGTACAAATGACTAATTCCAAGACTTACACAAGAAAAGTCCTTTGACCAGTGAGAAAGCTCAACAAACTAAGTACCTGCTTAGACAAGCATGGAGACCTGGTTGGATCCTGGGTTCCTTGTGTCACACTAGCCCTGCCCCAGGCATGCTGAGCCAGTAACCACATTCTACATGGTGGCACATGCCTATAATCCCAGCATTGAGGAGACTGAAAACAAGAGGATCACCATGAGTCTGAGCTGCATAGTGAGACTCTGTACCAAACACACAAAAGAAGAAGAAGAAAAAAAAAGTCCAAAATTAGCCTAGAACATTTGTGTCACAAGACAAAGAATTGCTCAGAAAATGAGAGGTGCACATAAAAATGTCAGAAATTATGGGTTCTCACTTTCTGAAGTGGGGAAATCATAAATATTTAAATGGAGGATGGTAGGAGCAAACTAAAATCCATTGAATACAATTGGAAATCATGAGTTCATTCAAATATAAATAAATATGTTAAAATTTTGATCAGACATAGTTTCAAAGACATTTCTATAGAATGTCTATTCATTACAATGGGTGATCAATAATGTGATCAAGTAAACATGATTAGCTATGTGACACCTGACAGGATGACATGGAAACACAGCATTGATAGCACTAACCCTAACCAGAACATTACCGTAGAGATACACTTAAAAAATTCAAAGACATAATAAGTTCCCACAATCTTTAAAATTGTAAAGGTCATAAAAATAATATATGGCACAAAATATCTGACATTTTCAGGTGCAAGAAGAGAGGGGGTTTTTGGCTGGGAGTTTCAGCCCACGGTCTATTGACTCCAAGGCAGAGACCTCGTGGGAAAAAGGCACAGCAGGGCATGGAAAGTCTGATAAATCATTCCAAATTTTGTTTTTTGAGATAAGGTCTCACTAGGTAATTCAGGTGCTTTGAGCTCACTTTGTAGCCCAGGCTGGCCTCAAACTCACAGTGATCCTCCTACCTCAGCTTCCTGAATGCTGGGATTACAGCTGTGTGCCACTATGCCTGGAACATTCCAAATCTAATGACTAAAGAAACTTAAGATTCTGAAACAGATCACTCTTTTAGATCTAAGAAGAGAAAAAGATACTGAAATGACTGCTGAAACCTAGTGGGACTGAAAAGCAGAAGTAACTAATGCTTCATGTTAGCTTCCCGGTTTCGATGACTGTTTTGATATTATGCTTGCATAGAGAGTATCTGTGTTGGAAATATGGACTAAATTGTGCAAGAGAGATGGAACATGAGGTCAGTAATTTGATTCTAAATACTTTTGGGGAAAACGTACTTGTAATGTAGCTATAATAATTCTGTAAGTCTATTATTGTTCCTGAAAAATTAAAATAGTTTAACTTGCTTCCAGTGTAAAAGTTTTCTCTTACTTGCACCAACCTTAAGCAAAAGATCTACACTCTCTGAAGATTTAAATTGCTAAACAGAGACTTTTCAATACAGAACATTATGATTTTTGTTCTTAATATAAAGATGGGGAGCTTCCTACAGGTATGATTACTGCATTTTTTCTCTTTCATTTCTTTTCTCTTTTTGTTTTCCTGCTTTCTTCCTCTTTTTCTGTAGGTTATTTCCTTACCTCTGTAAAACAATCCAGGTCCAAAGAAATGTCTCCTACAGGCTTGTTCCTCCACCTAGCAAGGCACCATGTGCTTCAGTTGAGTCTTTTGTTTCCAGGAGCTGTACGTTTCCTGACATGCCCTGGCATCTGCTGCATCTTACCCGGCTTGTCACTCCAAGAGATTCTAATCTTCAGTTTCACTTGCCTGCTTCTGCCAGAGCTCAGCTGGGCATTCAGTATTTTGCTCAAAATGGAAGATTTTCTTTTGTAAATTCCAATAGGCTCACAAGTTAGGAATTTGATAAGAGAGGAAATAACGACTTGTGCAGCATTGTTACTAAAATATCTATATAGAAATATTTCTATTTATTAGAAATATTTTTGGAAGATTCATCTTTTGGTTTAACATTTTATATAGGTATACAAATGTAGAGATCTTCTCCTCAGAACTGATTGCAGTGTTCTTCAGATCATGCACATAATAAGGTAACATCCATTTAATTGTCAAATCATATGGTGGAAAATGACAGCATTGTTATCCAAACAGCAGATGCAGAAGAAGCATCACCCATAGAATAGTTGCATTTTGGTGTCTACAATCTGTGATTTATTATGTGCTATTTGGGAGACTTCACACTTCTCCCCAAATGTCTCCAGCTTTTGCTGGCACAAGTACAAAACCCCTTTTGTGAGAGCGAGCCCTTCACAGGGACTCCCTGTCTCTTACTTTTACAGTTGTGGAATGGGACCGACAGCAGGCAAAAATCCACTCTCCTTTTTCTACCTGGGCCACACTGTCAATATATATACATACACACTAAAGGTAAATATACAGAAAGTAATAAAATGAGCTCATGATTAATTTCAATCAAAAGGTATAGTTTGGTTTTGCCAAATTTGCTCTTGAATACAAAAAGTATTCAGTTTTCCAATATTCATTTCAGATGGCATCCAATAAATGAGAAATAAAATTCAGATTTCATCAAAAATGGTGATGATTTATTTTTTCAAAAGGCCTCTGAATGCACTACTGATTTCCTGTACATCCTGTCCTTCAAAATAGGCAATGGATTCTAGCCTTGGTGGGTTCGGGTGCACACTACCATTCCCATAAAACCTTTGCCAATGGGGACAAAACAATGTACTTTCTAATTTTAGCATGATTTGTTTCAAAATTAAAAATTTTCAAAATTATAAATTTATTGCATAGGTCAAATCTGTCATGGTCTGGTATTTTACAAGGTGAGCAATACAATACAATAATTTTACATTATTTTAAAATGAATCACCCAAGAATCATATACTTTAAAGACCAAAGAATCCTGCTGAGGACCTGGTTCCCAATATCCTACGTGAATCCAACTGAAAACCTAGAGCCCATAAATACCTTTCACAAGTCCAGTTGGAGGCCTTATGCCACGAGGATGAAGGATCTGTGCTAGCAGGCTGAGGGATCTGAACTGGAGCCAGAAAGCAATGCTCAAGGTAAGAACCAGAGCTCCTCGCAAAAGCACTACAGCCATCCTCAGCAACAGTGAGGTTCCGAGCTCCTCCAGGGATGAGGAAAGCCAAGTTCCCATCAGGAAAGCCAGTGAGTCTAGCTCTCCCACGAGGCTGAGCTATGCACCATCTTCCCCTCTGGAGCCAGAAAGCAACGTTCAAGATGAGGACCAGAGTTTCCCCCAAAATGAACCACAGACATACTCAGCACCCATAAAGATCCTGAGCTCCCCCTCCAATAAGAACAGCCAAGTTCACCAGGAAAGCCAGCAGAAGGAGGTCTTCCAGTGGAATAGCCTAAGAGAGCCCTCCAATAGCGACAACAGCTTTTCCAAAGAGCATTCCTAACAGCCTCTCCCAGCTCTTCTCCCGTTCTGCCTCTTATGCTGCGGGCAACAACCCTCAGGCGTGCGTCCCACTGTCAGCATTACACTAGTTCAGTTCAGCTGGACGTAAGGAGTTGCTCACCAGTTAGCAATCCACTACAAGACTGGACATCAACATTTAGTTGGAGAGAAATCAGTGATTCTTCTGTGAGAAAGAATGAACAAAATAGAAATACAATTCTATTTCTTCGTTTCTCCATGTAAAACAAACAGACTTATCCATTGATGAAGTGAGCATTTGCTCAGCTATTCCCTGAAATTTTATCTAAAAGTCACCATGCTCTTCTTGACTTGATGGTTTATGAAGAGAAATCCACTGCTATTCCCCTGGGTTCAGGTTTTTGAAAATGGCAGTTAATGGGGAGAATCCTCACCCTGACTGACTCTACATGTTGATATCTGTGAACTAAGCAACTACATTAAAGACAGCAATGTGTAATACTAAAACCATGCCTGAAATACCTGTCATCTTGGTCTTCTATAAGTGTACCATTTGTAATGTTATATCAATTATTTCTATACTCGCTTTAAAGTAAATTTTTTAAAGTAATAAAAGAAAAAGAATCAAGAACAAAAATTTAAGATTTCTTGAAGGCATGTGGTAATATTCAATTATATGTCTCATCTTGCATAGCTATATCTATTAATCTGAGCAACAAATTTGTTGATAAAAATGGATAATCTATCAATCACCGCTAATCAGCTATTCTTGTTTTGAAAATCTGTGGCATATGTATTGTTCTGTTACCCTGTTCTTCTTTGCTTGTGTTTTTCTTGCTCTTGTTTTTACTCTTCAAGATAAAAGAAAATTATAATAATTTTTTTTGGTGGTACCAGGGATCGAACTTGAGACCTTGCACTTGTCAGGCAAGCATTTATTCCACTGAGCTATCTCCCTGGCCCAATAACTTTTTAAAAAATCTCCAGAAGCAGCCTCTCATTCTGAACCTGCACTGAACCCCAAAGAGGAACATAATTCCTCCAACAGTGGTGATTTATCTTCCTATAAATTTATTTAATTAATAAAGTGGGAACTCTGTCTTTTTAGTCATTAGAAGTTTTGCACTGGGGCCTCGTTATATGTATTTCATTTCTATTAGCCAAGCTAGCTTTAGTTCTGACCAGAATGATCAGCTGATATTTATCTCAGTTTTAATGAAACTCACAGAAATTTTTTCTCTTCAATAATCTGGGTGCATATAGGGTACAAGCTGCTATGTTTCTCAAGTTAAAAAAAATCATTTCAAAGACTCAGGTTTAATCACTCTAGGGAACTTAAAATGAGATTTAGTCTAGAGAATTTTGCACAGTGGAAGTAAATTTTTAATGAATTCATATTAGTGTGTATTTGAATATTTGGCTGTAGGCTAAAATCTTTCTTAGAAACCAATCCAGCTGTTTCTCAGAAAATACTTGAATTTTGTATGAACTTCTAAACCTTATCTTTATAAAAAATCTAAGTAGCAGTATAGTTTTAAGAAAAGTGAGCTGTGGGGCCGGTGAGATATCTCAGCAATCTAAAGCACCTGCTTAGGCAAGCTTAGGCAACCTCAAGGACAGTGGTTTGATCCCATGGCACCACATGTTGTGCCAGCCCCATCCCCAGGGCAGGCTGAGTCAGCCATAATATAACAAAAAAAAGAAAAAGAAAAGTGAGGTGGAATTTTGATTATGAGAAATAAAGAATGGTAAGATATTAATATTTCCATCTTCAAAAATTAATTTCAGAAATTTTTCTAAAAACCTTCCATTGAAAAATGGTGCAATTAAAGTCATAAAGTCATGGCTTAATTTTCTGTACATAAGGGCTGCAGCTGCCTAGTCCCCTTCTCCTGTCAGCCAGACATGGACATAGCCTAATCCAGAGGACAAAACTGGGGAAAATCAATTAATAAATTTCTTCAAATCAGTAGATTCTTAATACTGGATAGAAATGTCTCAAAGCTGGGCTTGGTGGCACATGCCTAGAATCCCAGCACTTGGGAGGCTGAGGCGGAATAATCATTGCAAGTTCAAGACCAGCCTGGACTATAAAGTGAACTCAAGTCTCGCCTGAACTCTATACAAGACACTGACTCAAAAAGACAAAAAAGAAAAAAAAAAAAAAAAAAAAAAAAAAAAAAAAAAAAAAAAAAAAAAAAAAAAAAAAGAAGAAGAAAAAGAAAAAGGGAAACATCTTAGAAACCAGCTGGGCAGTGCAAGCCTACAAGCACATGTAAAGGTTAGGTAGGAGGATTGCAAGTTTGAGCCCAGCCTGGGTTGTGTAGGCAGACCTTGTCTCAAAATAAATAAATAAATAAATAAATAAATAAATAAATAAATAAATCATAAATAAATAAATATTAGCTGAGATTTTCACTTTCTACCTATGTCTTTTGTATGATATGGACTCAATCTGTGAATTATTTCATTATATTTATTGTTTAGAGTTCATTATCTATTGTTCTGCATGAGAAATGCCTTGAGAAGGAAATGCTATTGCAAAGCAGCAACGATGTGTTGTGTTGTTATAAAAGCTAAAACTTATTTGACAAGTATACAGTGTACAGATAGTAAATAGCTGATTTAGTTAAACTTTGGTTTCAATCATTGCACACCTCAGTGCCCTCAAGGGAAGTTTGCTCTAACATACAGATAAACAAGGCGGGGATCAAATCAGCATCGGAAATCAGGCTCTGTACTCTGTGCTCCTCCCTGTCAGGAGCCCTGCAGGCCCTTCCACAGTGTTCCTGTGTCTCTACCCTAACTACACTCCTTCTTCATCTCCCCTCACTGCCTCACCACTGTGGCTTGCGCTGGCTTCCAGAGCACACCTGTGCCTGACAGATTGACCCTTCTTCTTATCCTCTCAGTTTCAGATGGTTCAGGTAAAACTTAGTTTACCTGTTTTATTTTTCAATC
Organism: Capromys pilorides; assembly: GCA_004027915.1. NCBI lineage: Eukaryota > Metazoa > Chordata > Mammalia > Rodentia > Capromyidae > Capromys > Capromys pilorides. Next base: position 2,782 of record PVKN010015801.1, on the reverse strand, counting down.
TGACTTTAAATTCCTAGCAAATCTGTGAATAGTCTGCTTATGGAAAAATGCACATCGTTGCAAATTCCTTTCTATTCCCGTTGAAAAATGAAGTTGAATTTCCCTCCTCTGAAAACCTGCCTTGCCTTTGAGTTTTGCTTGCTATACAGAATACAGAAGTGATTTGTAAGCAGGAAGTTTCTTCTTCTGACTAACTGACAGACATGTCAGTTCAGAAGAACTCTTGCAGTTTCTACCTGCTGCAGCTTTGGCACAATAAGCTTTCACGGAGCCATAACCACCATGTTAACCATCCTGCTAGAACAATCCAGCCCCGCTGAGTGTTGCCTGCCAGTGCCCCTGCTTCCCATCGAGGTGTCAGCCATGTGACTGAAGTTATCTCAGACCATCCATACCAGAACAGTCTTCAGCTGAGAACCATGACCTGGCCCTAGTAGTGGATTTCATCTGCAAATGCGTCATCCCCATGTTAGCACTGCCAAAAGTTCCTGATGACAGAATTTGGATGCTTCATCAAGCGGTTTTTCTTACCCATTAATGCCTTAGAACAGTGTATTATGCAGCAACAAATGACTGAAACACCTTTTCCAATCAGCTGTGTCTAAAGGAGCACAGAACAACCTAAGTGTGCTCCAACAACACACGTGGCTGGAAACTTCCTCACAGAAAACACTCCATATCATCCGGAATTATAAATGAAATCCCTAGTTTAATTTTTTATTCTTTTTAATTTCCCTTGAGAAAGTAACCAGGATGAGGTGATTAAGTTACAGCCAGATTCTGGTAGGATTTAGATAAAACACACAAAGCTATACCAAGATGCTACATGAGACCACTGACGTCACTAGCCAGATTACAACCTGCAATCTAATCACATTAAAAAGTGGATAATCATACTAAGAGTCTACTTAGTGACTTAAGAATAATTATCTAAAAGCTAAGTGCTATTTTTCCAGTCTCATATTTTTATGACCATCTGAAACAGAGAAAATCATAAATTTTAATGATGATTTAATTAGTGGAAATTTGTCCTACATTTATTTTGTAGATATTCACCTACAAGTATGTCTTAAATCCATTATGTGTAGACATATTTTGGGGAAAAGACTCAAAACTTAGAAACCAATTATAGAATCACCATTAATACAATTATGATCAGTGACAGCTGAAGACCCCTATTTTCTCTGAGATCTTGAGTTTCAAACTCCAGCCTTGTGTCAGTGAATCAGCTTCCTATATAGCTGTGACAAAAGAGCTTAAGGGAAGAAAGATTTCACTGGCTCATGGTTTCTAGGTTTAGGTCCACGGTCACGTGGTTCTCTTGTTTCTAGGCCCGTGCTGAGGCAAACCATAATGATGAGGAACCTGCTATGCAGTGAAGTTGTTCGCTCATTGGCAGCCAAAAGCAGAGAGGAAGGAAGAGGTCAGGACAAGACATGGCTTCCCCAGCACATAGCCAGTGACTCACCTGCACCTGAGCCTTGCCTCCCTATTTCTGCCTGCTCCCCATGGTGCCATCAACTTATGATTTTGTCAGTGGGCTCCTCCATGGCGAGGCCACAGTCCTCAAGTCCAGTCACTTTCAGAGGCTTCGTTCACTTCTCAACACTGTTGCCCTGGGAACCAAGTCTTCGACATGTGAAACTGCGGGAGGGCATGTTATCTTCAAACTCCAGCAAGTTTGCTTCTCTATAAACTACTACAAACATCTAGGTGGTGTAGTTACTGTCCAGTTTATTCTGATTTGGTTTCCAAATAATTGGTTCAGTTTACTTTGTTGAATTTGAATAAAAATCTTTATGTCACCATGAAATATCTGTGTATTATTTAGACTAACATAACGTGAAAATGAAAACTTTTGTTCCTTATTCAAGCAGACTAGTTGGAGCAGCAGCCTAATTACTTCAATTGAAAGATTATTATACTAAATACTAATGCAATCAATAAGATTTCACTAAATTGCCTGCTTTTAAAAAATATATTATGCCTACAATGTTTTTTAATCTTTTATTAATCTATTTGGTACACTAGGGTCTCACTAAACAGTCTGGATTCTTAGTGATTATCCTGTCTCAGTCTCCCTAGCACCGGCATTACAGGCATGCCCAGTTTGGGGGCAGCACAGCACCTTCCAGGGCCAGCACTGCATGGGGTGCTGGGGATCGAACTTGAGTCCTTATGCTTCCCAGGCAGGCTATGCATATAACTTTAAATGATTTTGGAGTCTTACTATATCTCTATAGTGTCCTGAAATTTAATTCTGAATTAACAGCATTAGGAGGAAAATTGTGACAAAAACACAAAATTAATGAGTTCTATATTATTTCAAATAAGGTTGTGAGTTTACACAACAAGTATTTGTTAAATATTGAAACTCATGAAAATTAAAAACAGAAAATCATAAAAGCATAGAACTAGGCTCATTCTCACTGCCCTATTTTTCTTAATAAAATAAAGGTGAGGAAGTACTCAGACTACTTTCTTTCCAAGCCTACACTCTTCTTTTGTGACCTTTATTGTGTGATCACATTCTCCTAGCTTACTCTAGTAGCTGTGTTTGTAAGAGATGTCAGAATTCCATATATTTATTCTTATAATAATGTAACATTATAATATATACATTATTATAAAAATAGAAAAAAATTGTCTACCTTTAAAAATGAGTTTGCCAATATTTACCAAGAGAAATCCAACAACTGTCAACAACCAAACTTGAATAGAACAGCTTTCAATAATAGTTGTTAAGAAAATAGATGCACTGTTATTCAGAATAGCATCCTGC
>PVKN010015800.1:0-18264 GCA_004027915.1 Capromys pilorides | reverse complement strand
AAAAAAAAGTAAAATTTATGATGTGTAGATTATCCAACAAATTAGGGCTGGAGTGTGGCTGGTTCCATTGCAGAGTTCCTGTATGGCATGTATGAGGCTCTGGACTCCATCCCTACACCACAAAAAATAAAATAAAGCGAAGTCTCCTTTTTTTTTTTTTTTAAAAAAAAGCACCATTGGGCCAGGCGAGGTGACGCATGCCTGTAATCCCAGCACTTGGGAGGAGGCTGAGGCAGGAAGATTGGTGTGAGTTCGAGACCAGCCTGGGCTACAAAAGGGAGCTCAAGGCCAGCCTGAACTGCATAGGGAGACCTTGTCTCAAAAAGACAAAAATAAAAAAAGCACCATTAACCCACGAGAGGCCGCTGGCACCAGCGCGGCACTGCATCTCCCTCCCCGCAGGGGCTCCCAGGACCACCTTTTTGCATGGCCTCTCCAGCTGCTCAGCTAGCTGGTGCAGCCAGCTCTGGCGCAGAGGCCCCAGGGTTACCACAGGGTCTGGGACACCTGACCAAACAGATCTCTCAGGGGCAGCTTCTCAGGACAAAGCGACTCCTTGTCTAGGTCCAGACCAGAACACTTCTGGCCACCGCCACCTCTTCTACCAGGGACAGGCTGCTCCAGGAAGCCATAGAGGAAGGAGGGCTATCCTCCCTGCAGCAGCACATTCAACGTCAGGGCTAGGAAGCGAAAGCAAGCCTAGCAGGCCTGTAATCTCAGCACTCAGGAGGCTGAGGCAGGAGGATCTACCACAGCTCAAGGCCATGAGGTCCTCAGTGAGCTCAGGGCCAGCCTGAGCTGCGCAGTTAGGCTCAGTGTTAAAAGAAAACTAACCAGAGGCTGGGAAGATAGCTCATCAGACTACGTGCCTGCTTAGGTAAGCAAAGGGATGGTTTGAAAGGGATGGTTTGATCCCTGGCCCCCAGGCGTGCTGTGGGGCATGCGTATAATCCCAGCTCTGGGGAGGCTAAAAACAGCCAGAAGTCTGAGCTATGTAGTGAGACCCTGTACTAAATATGTTAAAAAGAAGAAGTAGTAGAGGCAGTGGCGGTAGTAAAAGTGAGACTGTGGGGCGGGGCCGGCTCTAAGGGGAGCCCACGCGGACCAGGGGCAAGGCCTGGCCTTCAGGCAAGCAGGGGCCGTGCTTGCTGCAGGAGGCAGACGCAGGTCCTGACTAACACATCTTTTTCTCCTTGGCAGCAATGGAGACGGAGCCCAGGGCCTCAGGACACTCCCAGTCTCTTGCTAATCACCCAGGCTGGGTCTGAGCTAGCTGTCTCCTTGGCACAGCCACCCGCTGAGTTGGGATGACCAGTGTGGGTCACCTACCCAGTCTGTGTGATGGCCATGGCTTTGAACAGCCTCCAGTGTCCCTGTCACTCACCCGCACTGCCCAGGGAGCCTCTGCGGAAGGCGGCGGGACCATCAGCGGGCTGCTGGTGTCATGCTGAGGAGAAACAGAGAGCTGCCAGGCTGGCACGGCGCGCCACCACAGAGGCGTGCACGCAGCACGCCCTGGAACACACAGGCCCTCCCGCCACAGTGGCCACGACATGTCAGGGCTCAGGTGCCCAGCACAAGAGGGGATGATACAGGCACAGGCAGACACAGACACATGCAGAGCCCAATGGCCAAGACGGGGACCCAGCTCAGGAGCCAAGACGGAGGCAACAGGGAAGGCCGGGAAATTAATACGATGGAGCTCAAGAAAACAATACAGAGAATCAGTGAACCCTAAACTTGGTTCTTTGAGAGGTTACATAAAATCAACAAACCCTTAGCCAACCTTACTAAGGAAAGGAAAGACTCGAATCCCTACAGTTAGGGCGGAAATGCTGGGAGCAGGGGAGGGTGGCCCAGCCAGGGAGAGGGTACGGGACCACAGCAGCCGAGAGGGAGGCACCCAGGGCAGCAGCACTCACAAATTTGGGTGGTGGCATGGTCAGGTTCAAGTTGCTCAGTGTGACCTCGTGGCCGCTCTGGGCACAGGCTACCAGTCTCAATGCTACGTAGAAGCCCTGAAACCCAAAGAGCATCGTTGGACCGCGGCCGGGGACTACAGCTTCAGGGAGGAGACAGCCAGAGTGACGAAGGTAGCCAGCGCGTGGTTCACCATGGCCCAGCTACTCTCCTGGGATGTGGCTGCAGGAGCATGTCACGGACTTGCAGCAGCTGCTGCATACCTGCTGTCAACACAGTCCCCAGACACTGCGCCAACACCACTCAAGGGAAGTGGACTATGAGAAGTGGCAGATGGCAGTGATGGGCCAGGTGTGTAGAGGTTTTTAAAAGCCAGTTTGGAGCCAGGCATAGCAGCACCCACCTATCGTGTCAGCACTCTGGGAGGCTGAGGCAGGAAGATTTCAAATTTAGGCCCACCCTGGCAACTTAGCGCATCAGTGAGACAGTGTCTGTTAACCACAGATAAGGAGGGCTATCTACAGATAGCAAAAAGGGCTGGGAGGTTGCTCCTGCAGGGGCTCTGGGTTCCACTCCCAGTACCAGTGTGGGAACTGGGAAGGGGCCCTGCATGGCTCCATCATCATGAGGAAAAGCAGTGAGTTAGCACACGATTGGGCAGCTTGAAAAGAACTGGCCCGCACAACAGACACCACAGCTGGGGGCGGCTCAGGATTCCCGGGCCCAGTCCTCCGACGGCCCGAGTGGCACTGCCTCCCTCAGGGCCAGCAGGCCTGAGCTAGGTCCCCACGGGCCTGCGCTGCCACGCAGCACCTAGCCAAGCTCAGTGGCTCCAAAGCCTCTCCGCAAGGGAACCCACGCACTGGGTTTGTATGCCCGCACTCCTCAGTGCTGACGGCACGCCCACGGCCCACGTGGAGAGCGCAGGGGCTGGAGCCCTCGCCAGTGTCTTCTCTTCAGGAGGGGTCTCCCTAAGCTGCTGCCCAGGCTGGACTCAAACTTGTGATCCTCCTACCTCGACCGCGTGAGGAGTGGGATGACAGGTGTGCGCCACAGTGGGTGACCATGGCACAAAGTTAAATGCCTTGCTAATCACTGGTAAAGTGGTAAAATATTTAGATAGCCAATCAAGAACCATGAGACCGCTCGCATAAAAGCCCTACATTCCCAATGACAGCTTCCAATCTGAGGACAGGGGTTGTGCTAATGGCCCCAGCAGAGGGGACCCAGGCACAAACATGCCCCCTACATGTGTGTGCACATGTGCATGTACCTGTTTGTCCAGGAACCCTTTACCTTCTGGGTCGGCCAGGTCCCATATCTGTGGATACACAGAGAAACCTGTGAGTGTGATGAGAACTGTGACCCCATAGATACCCCGTGCTCCCAGGAGTCAGCACAGGGCGACTGTCTGCATAGTCAGGGCGGGGACGGTCAGGTGGTCTGGCGCACCCACCTTCCCGAGTGTGGTGTCCGGCAGCCCCGACTTCTTCAGGAACAGTGCGGCCTCGCTTGCCCCGACTCTGCCTGTGTAGGCTGGGTCCACCTAGGGAGGCAATGCAGCGCTGAGGCACTGGCCCGACTCTGGGGCACAGCAGGCCCGGGCAGGGCTGCTCCCCACAGCTCCCAGACAGAAGGCCCCAGCCCTGCTCTACTCACCTGCTTGTAGTAAGAATCATAGACCGGGTTCCCACCAGGGACCTGCAACAGAGCCGTAGACACGGTCAGCACACAGCCTCACTTCCGTTTTGCCCCAAGCTCCTGCATTCGAGCACCTCACCTGCCTCAGCCTCCTGACAGAACTGCAGGAGTGTATCACCGTGCTGGCCCCCGACATGGTTGTCACCAGAACAGACGGACAAAGGCTGGCATATGCACAACAAGCACCATCCCATGGAGTGGGGTGCTGTCTCCGGGAACCCCACCTGGCACTCACAGGAGCAGCCCAAGGGGCAGGAAGGCAGGGGCCATCGCAAGACCCTGCACACTGCCCTCCTCCCAGCCTCCCAGAGGAGGGAACAGATGCCTGCCTATGAGGACATGGCCGGGACACAGCCCTGCCACAGGAACCAGTGATTCTGGGGTCACGTGGCCACGAGCCACTGCTCTGAGGGAGGAGGGGACGCAGGCACCGCCGCAGCTCCACAGATAGACCCTGACCCAGGCAGGAGCTGCTGCTGGCCAAGGAACTGAAGCTGTGGCTAAGACCCCTGGGTGGGCTCCTAGACTCAGCTAGCTTCGTGGGGTACTGACACGAGTGAGCTCATGTGGCAGAAGCAGGGAGATGGGTGCAGCACTGAGGAGGGACAGGGACCTGAGGACACAGCGGAGCAGGACAACAGAGCCCTGGGAGGAGGGGAAGCACAAACTCCACACAGAGAAGCACCGGAAGGGGCCCCCGGAGAGTGGGGCAGAAAGGGCAGAACGGTGTCACCCACAGCTGCTGAAGACCCTCCCACGTGACACCAAGTGACCTGCATGTACTTCCCCAGAGCGACAAGGCCAAGCCAGCAGGAAAAACACCAGTCAGCCAGGCTGCAGATGGCACAAGGACGGCACAGGACCTGCCCCGCTCACAGACGCACGCCACACCTCAGGTAGCAAATCCACTCCAGCCGACAGTCAGAGATGTCAACCTGGGGTCATGGCTGCCCTCTGGTAAGACCCATGACAAGAAACTTCCAAGCTACTCCAATTGTGTGGGGAGAAAGCCCCAGCGTGCTGGCTCCCACCCAGCAGCTGAGGCAGGAGGACTGCAGGGGCAGGCCCAGCCCAGTCCTCGGCCCTGCAGGAGCCTATCTCCGGAGTGCTGGCTACTGACTGCTGAACTTGCCCAAAGCTTGCTCTGGAGGAGACCACAGGGAGGCGAGGTCAGGCCTGGCTCTGCCCACAGTGCAGGCCTGACTGGGGCTGCTCCAGCACCACAGGGTGGGTGTCAGCTCCAGGTACCTGAGCTGAGGGACACCACAGGGCACGACTGTGAAAGAGCCATGTGGGCAGCCTCCTCCATGGCAGCACGGCCACACTTGCCAGCCACCTCTGTGCCACTACCTCAGAGACAAGCTGCCCACTGCGAGGCCAGTGGTCCCAGCCACAGCACAGGTCCACCCTTGTTCTTACGCCCTAGAACTGGGGCTCACTACAGCAGGCTGAGAGTCTCTCGGCAGCTGTGGTATGAAAAGTACACAACGCACCAAGTAGGCTGGGGCATGGTGACACATGCCTGTGATCCCAGCACTCACAAGGCTGAGGCAGGAGGACAGCTGTGAGTTCAAGGTCAGCCTGAGCTTACACAGGGAGACACTGTTTAAAAAAAAAAAAGACACCAAACAGTACTATCAATAGATTTTTTTTTTTTTTGCAATACTGGAGATTGAACTCAGGACCCTGTGCTTGTCAGGCAGGCGCTTATTCTACTGAGCTATCTCCCCAGCCCAAGCCCTTGATATTGTTGTAATTATAGATACAACATGTACTAACAGTAAAAAAAAGTTCCTTTTTATTACTTTTGGGAATGTATAAAGTAATCATTTAAACTTACTGACTTTCTGTTATGGCCGGCTCAGCCTGCCCTGGGGGTGGGGCTGGCACAGTATGTGGTGCTGGGGATCGAACCGCGATCCCTGTGGTTGCCTAAGCTTGCCTAAGCAGGCGCATTAGACCTCTGAGCCATCTCGCTGGCCCCTAAAGTAATCATTTAACTCAGAAAAATCTGATCCTGTCTCTGTGTCTCTCTGGAATGAGTACTGAACCCAGGGCCTCCGCACTGACCTATATCCCCCAGTACTGTATTTTTTATTTTCCAAAAGGATTTCCTGGGTCACTGCAGCACGGGGGCAGGGAGAACCTGCACACCGCCCTGGCCTCAAGCTCCAGAGTGCAGCCCCGCGCCAGCCAGCAGCCCTGTCTTCCCAGTCATCAGCAGCCTCACGCCACACTCGCCTTCCTCAGATGCTTCCTGCAGCCCCCACACCTGCCACAGCTACACTCAAGGCTAAGCCTGGGCAAGCACCCCTGGAGTCCCTAGAACTAAGCTCTCCACGTGAGCTCTAAGGCTAGAAAGCCCATGTGTCCTGGCTCCAGCACTACTGTGTTAGTTTCAGGGGAATAGGAGCAAGTGGCCACAGGGCCTGTGCTACCTGCTGCCCTCGTGAATGCAAGCGTGGCCATGTCCCATACGTTTACAGAGCCCACCAGCGCACCCTCTGCTTGGCGTGGCCCTGCGAGAGGCTCTTCGCACACCTCAGAGCTCAGCTCTCAGCCCCAGACGCAGTGCAGGAACTTGGCTCTGCTCTTTGGTGGTGCTGGGCATGGGCCCAGGGGCTCCCCACGCAGACATGTGCTCCCCACTGAGCTGCTTTGCATTTTTGTTTTGAGACACAGTCTTGCCAAGTCCCCGGGGCTGAGCTTAACCTCGCAGTCTCCCCTCAGTCTCCCAAGGAACGGAGCTTATGCTGTACCTGGTTTAAATGCTTTTCGACTTACAGCACCTCTAATTTACAGCAGGCTCACTGGAGGAAGCCGCAGGGTAACTCCAGGTGCACCTGTCTGTGCGCTCACATAAAACGGCACAGGGATGGCAGCTCCAGGATGAGGGCATGGCTGCGCCCAGATGACAGCTGTGTGTGTGCACACGCGCCTGTGCGCGTGCCTCTGTGTGTGTGGTGCAGGCCACACACATACACACCTACACCAAGCTCCCTCTGGAACACATTTCTTTTTCCCTTTTTTTTTTTTTTTTTTTTTGCAGGACTCGGGTTCCAACTCACAACCCTGCACTTGACAGACAAGCACTTGTGCCACAGAGCTATCTCCCCGGCCCCTTTTTCCCTTTCTTGAGAACAGGGTCTCACTGATTTGCCCAGGCTGACACGGAACACTTGTGGTACCTGCAGTCTTTCTGCCTCAGCCTCCAGAGCGGCTGGGATTACAGGCATGCACCCCGTGCCCAGCACACTGACCTAACTTAACACTAGGCCCAGCGGCAAAGTCGAGTCTGCACACCCCCCTGTCCTGAGAAGCACTGCTGAGCCCGGGCCCAGCCCGCCAGGCTCAGAGGCGCCTCACAGCCAGGCAAGTGTGAGGACAGCGCCCCGCAGCACTCCAACTGTGCGTGCCACAGGGCAAGAGGCAGGGTTTGGTTACCTCTGAATCCCAGCCTTGATGAGATCGCTTTCCTTCCCTGGGGACACTGGGGAGGGAGCCAGGTGCTCCCTACTGAGAGGCACCCCAGCCTGGAAATCAGGTTCCTCAGGCAGAGAGGGTGTGTGCTCCAATTCTACCTTTTCCAGTGAAAAAGAAAGCAACCTGAGGCCAGCCTGTGGCTCAGCGGTGAGCGCATGCCCCCGGCTCAGAGGCCCCGGCTTCTAGCCCGGTGCCATGAAGAGCGAGGAGGAGAGGGCTGTGGCAGGCGCGTGCTGGCACACACCTGTAATCCCAGGGCGTGGGAGGCTGAAAACAGGGATCACTACAAGTCCGAGCTGCATCGTGAGACCCTGTACCAAATACACAAAAAGTAAAATAAAAAGTGAGGAGGAGGAGGAAGGCGTGATGGCAGGAGCATTCTTACGGTGCTCCAGTGTCACCACTGATGGGATAGAGCAGTGGGACCCAGGCCTAGCGACCCCACTAGTCTGCATCCTCTCCTTTCCGTGACTGCACCTGCTCTGCTGTGGGAGCCACACCTCCAGGACGAGCAGACAGAGCGCGGGCCTGGGGCCTCCTCCAGTGTGACCCGACACTCACACAGCTGCTCCAGCACTGCGGCCTGCAACCCGAAGGCCTTGCCAGGCCACAGGCGCCTGTGCCTCTGTGGGACTGGGAAGGGGCCTGAGGCCTCTTCTTCCCAGCAACAGCTCAGGGCCAGCCCTGGGGCCAGAGTGGTGGTTCTAACAACTTGGGGCCCGTCTCAACCAGACCTGTCCATACTGTGTCACCACCTGTCCTGGCCCCTCGGGTGCTTCTTTCTCCTGCTTGCTCCTCCACTGAGGCCCTTGCTCTGACAACCACCCTGTGTGACCTTCAATCACCGCCCCTCTCCTGTCCCGGCCAGCAACCACCATACTGTTCCAAGCCTACAGCACAGCAGGTAACATGGAACCTGCTCTCCACTCCTGTGCAACTGGCTGCACACTCTCGACGCCAGTCCTCAAGAACGTGCTGAGGCTCCTCACCCCCACCCCCTCCTGCCATGCAGTTCAGCACCTCCAACCAGGATGGACCTAATAGGCACATTCCCTGCTTCAGGCACGAGGGGACACACTGGCTGGCAATAACCCTGGAGAAACCCCAGCGAGGGTCTACACAAGCACAGGCACCCATCCCCACTAGCACAACGAAAAGGCTTCCAAGCACATCTGTGATCTCAGCACTGAAGGAGGCTGAGGCAGGAGGATGACAAGTCTGAGCCCCACCTGGACAACTTCATAAGACCACAGCACAAATCGAGTAAGTAGGACCTTCGAAACACCTCAGTGGAAAAAGCCCCAGGGTTTGACCTCCAGCCTCCCAAAATCAGAAGAGCAAAGACAGACTTTTTGGAGTAAGGGATGGCTTAGCCACACCAGCCCTCAGAGGGAGAGGGCCAGAGAGGGTCAGCACCCAGCACAAAGGCCAAAGGACCCGGGCCAGGGCAAGCCATGCAGGCAATGGGACACAGCCCCCAGACCAAGTAGTGCAGAGGTGGGATGGACAGGGAGGTCACGGGCACAAGCCCTCCTGAACAGACAGGGCTCCAGGGCCGCTTCATCCAGCTTCTGGCCCCACCTCTGCTTCCAGCCACTATGGACTGGAGAAGAGGGGGGCTGCCCTCCTCCCCCAACTGGTTATGTCCAGCCAACTGCCCAGGAGTGAAGAGCAGGTTCGCGTTACCCGCTGTCCTGTGGGCTTGGAGCAGCATGGAGGATGCTGGGCCATCCTGTGGGCCGGGCGGGCACAGCAGCCCTCCCCCAAGCCCAGCCCTGGAGGCTGCCTCAGGAGGAGCTCAGCTAAGGCCATCTGAGCAACATGCTGCGACCGTGATACAGAAAACAAGGGAAGCCCACAACTCACGTGGCAGACAGCGCAGAGGAGGGTCTGCAGCCTCATGCCACGCACCCCCAAGCCCACGAAGCTCCAGCAAGTGTCATGAGTCCAGGGGTGACCCCGCTGGGCAGGCAACAGCCTCCCTGCCTGCTGTCTTCGCCTCACGCAAAGCAGCGACCCAGGGCCTCTTTTCTCCTTTCTTCCTTTCTCTGGTCATCCGTAGCCCAGGCAGCCACCTGCCTGCCCACATTTACCCAGACACCTTCCCTCTCCTCTGCTCCTCCCCAGGGGCGTGACTTTCACAGGTGGCCACACCCCTCCCCATCCTAGTCTCATCCTGAGGTCCCTCTTCCAGACAGTCACCATCAAAGCCCAACTGGAAGCCTCCCCAGAGCGCCCCCCTCTGAAGCCCAGAACCTGGGCCATCAGCCTCCGCGAGGCCCTGGACAGAGCCCCCCCTACCCCCCAACCCTGAGCACATCTGCCCCTCCTGAGGGAGCACAGAAGCCTTCTGCTTCAGCTTGGCCTCTACCTCAGACAGGGCTGGGGATTTCGCAACCATGATACACGGCTGGAGTCTAGCTCAGGGGCGAGCCCTCGCCTGGTGTCCCCAGGCCCCGAGTTCACCCTTAGCCCTGGAGAAATCTATTCCTTTGAAGAAGTAACAGGGCAGGCCAGATAGCTCAGCAGACTAGAGTGCCTGCTTAGGCAGGTGCAGGGACCGCAGCTTGATTCCAGGCGTGATTCCTGGTGTGACGCGCTGTGCTGAGCCAACCCCGCCCCCAGGTACTCTGAGCTGGGCACTGAGACTGGGCCTGGTGCCCCTGCCCGTAATCCCAGCCCTGGGGAGGCTGAAAACAGAAAGATCACTATGAGTCCAATCTGTGTGAGACCCTGTAGACCCTGTACTAAATACATGGAAAGAATAGAAGAGAAAACAAACAGTAAAAAGAAGAAAAACCTAGGGGGAAGAAATAAACTAAAACAGTAACAGAAGGGTCTCGGGCTGGTACATAACCCAGTGATACAGCACTTAAGAGACTCTGGGTTCCCACGCCAACCTCACATAATAAATAATAAAAATAAAAGCCAAGCACAGTAATGCACACCTGTCATTCCAGCACTGGGGGAGGCTGAGGCAGGAGGACGCTAAGCTCAAGTTCAGCCTGAGCAAACTGGCAACTTAGCCAGAACCTGTCTGAAAATAAAAGAACCGGGGACACTGCTCTGGGTGAAAGCTCTCAGCTCAGACCCCAGGATGGGAGGACAAGTGGACCTCAGCCCTCTGGTACGGCCAGACTTGAGGTCAGCCACTATCCCCAGAGCAGTGGGGCCCAGCGAGTCCCTGCCGGCTCAGAGTGGGGCAACACACGCGCGCGCGCACACACACACACATATGCACGCACACTTGCTTGGTTGGGCTGTTCAGGAAACAACACCCAGGCCAACACGGGTTGTCCAGAGAAGCAGGAGGTGCCAGAGATAGCACCAGAGCCACACACACTTCACTCCACAGCCCTCTCTCTCCTGTCTGCCATTCACATGCAGGCAAGAGATGAGCAATTATCTCAGAGGAAGAGAAAAAGAAACGAGAGCCCAGGAGGTCAAGCGAACATCCTCTAACCCAGTACCCAGCCTAGAGTCCAGCACCACTCCAGACTCCCCTAGCAGGGCCGTAGCAGGCAGGGAGCCCAGTGGCCCTTCTGCAGAACTGGGAGAAGAGAAGCCCAGAACTGTATCTACCACGTGACTGTATTTTTTTTTTTTTTTTTTTTTTTGCGGGACTGGGGTTCGAAATCATGACCTCACACTTGCCAGGCAGGCACTTGTGCCACGGAGCTATCTCCCTAGCCCCCTTGACTGTATCTCTGTATCATTTTTTCAACTATAAAATGAGAACCAGGGACTGGGGAGATAGCTCTGTGGCACAAGGGCCTGCCTGGCAAGTGCAAGGTCATGAGTTAGAACAACGGTCCCGCAAAAAAAACAGTACATATAAAATGAGAACCAGCCAGTCCCGGTGCTGCATACGTGTGATCCCAGTACTCAGGAGGCTGCAGCAGGAGGAGCGCAAGTTCCAGGCCAGCCTGGACAACTGCATACAAGAGTAAAGGGGAGCAGGTGTACTTCTGCTTTGGAGTGGGCTGCAATTAAGGAGGTACTGTTGGAGGAACGGAGGCCCACAGGCGCCACAGGAGTGAATATCTCTTGGAGAAGATGGATGCATGCAGGGGCAGGAGAGGCCATAGTATGCCTGGTGGCTCAGCAGCACAGGATAGGACAGGGCTCCGTGCCCTTCCTCTCTGCCCACACCAGGCTATCAGCCAGCACTGCACACCACGAGATATGCAGGATGCCACCTTCACCCAGCCAGCTTGCCCCTGCTACTCTGGCCAGAAAGCACCGTGGCCTCCCCGGGTGCCTTGGGCCTGAGTGACAGGGATCTCTGACACAGTTGCACAGCAGAAGTGAGCTAAGCAGCCAAAGTACAGAGAAGTGCTGACAGGACCACTCCAAAGAACAACTCCTGGCCCAGACAACCCTCAGCCTCACGCAAGGAACAGGAAGCAGCTCAGCAGGCGCTGACTGGAAATGTCAGATGCCAAAGGATCCACTGTCTTTCTTAGAGCAATCCCACATAGCCTGTCCCACCCACAGCTCCATCCTCCAGAGAACAAAGCCACATGTGACCTGCATCATGGCCTGGCAGTTACCAACTACACAGTGTCCAGCCTGGGAGATTCAGGAACACACAGCGTCAGGGGACGGGCAGCTGTGTGAGGAGTTACTGGTCACAGCTGAGCCACAGAAAACCAGTGGGGCAGGGCGGCAGGAACTACGCTTCAGGAAGAGGCACAGCCAGCCAGTAGGGCCAGCAAGCACAGAGCCCGGGCTGCGGGAGGCCCGGCTAGCAGGGCGGGAGGCTGTTGTGGTGTGAGTGCCAGGAGAGGACTCTGGTGGAAGAGGCACGAGAAGCTGCAAGCTGCAGAGGAGGGGAAACAGGTACTGGATTCCAGGAGCCACCTCACAGGTCACTGCCCTACACAGCAGCCACGTCATGACACGAGGATGCCTATGGAAACAGGCATGCAACACATACAGAATTCCCAAGGTGCTCAAAGGACGTCACCACTTGGTCCAAGTAAGGGCCACTATCAAAATCAGCAAGTCAGAAAAGACACTTGCTCTCCAAAGAAAACGTAAAAACTCCTCATTCACTGAGCTCAGGTGAGCATCACCTCCCCTACAAACCACAAAGCTGTAGCATTTAGCTCTTAATAATACTACTTAAGGGACATGGTGGTACACACATGTAATCTCAGCACGTGGGAGGCTGAGGCAGGAGGCTGGCTGTGTGTTTGAGGCCAGCCTGGACTACAACGTGAGTTTGCAGAGCGCACAGTGAACCCGTCTCTGCCATCATCACGATGATGATTAATGCCTAATGGCAAATGCAGAGGCTGGCGCCTGGAGCCAGGGCTACTCAGAAGGCTGAGGCAAGACGGTTCACAGTCAGCGTGGACTACACAGCTTTCCAAACCAGGAAAGCCACTAGTATCCGCAAGACCCTTGGAGGCTGCCAGAGCATTTTAGAATCTGTTACTAGAACATGTTACTTAATAACCACTGACCTCCCGTACCGTTCATTTAGCCACAGGACTGCAGAGTGGCTGGTTCCAGCAAGACCTAACAAGCATGCACGTCTGCCGGCTCAGACCAGGGGACCACGCCTGCCAACTATCAGCTCCCCTCAGACTCGGCATTCACACCTAATGCGGTTCTGGCTCCCAATCGACCACACCTGGGAGGGATTAAACGGTGACAAGGACAGTAGCACCCCGGGAGTGCCTCCCCCGACACCCCCGTGCCGTCCTCGGGATCCAAAAGAAGCGGCGGGCGCAGAGCAGCCAGAAGCTTCGCCCAAGGGCACTGACTGGGACAGAAGGAGAGCGGTGCCGGGACCCGTGCACACCACGACTTCCCCTGCGTCCGCCCTCGACGGCAGCGCGCGGCGCCGAAGAATCCCAGCAAAGTGTTTGCTTATGTGAGGTTCGGGACCAACAAAAGCGGCAGCGACGAGGGGGCACAGGAGTTTCAGAGACAGAGCTGTCGCCTCCTCGGGAACGCAGCGACCTTGTGGCCCTGGGCGGCCGTGGTCGCGCAGTGAAGGCAGGCGGGAATGAATGAACACTCTCCTGGGTCGCCCCGAGCGTCCGGGTCGCGCCCCGATCCTGACCCTCCGCGGCCCCCGGGGCACCCGAGGACGCGCGACCCGCGCTTCTGGGATGCGAGTGGTGGGCAGCTCCCGCGGGCCTCGCGCGGGAGCCCGCAGAGTCAGAGGCTGCGACTGCGCCGGTAGAAAGCGCGCTCCCCTCACCCTCCCGGAGGACGTAGGGAGACTGAGGTGGCGGGGGCGGCGGCGGGTGGGCCCGAGCCGTGAGGGTCGCCGTGCGCGCCACCGCGTCCGGCTGGCCTGTCATCCTCAGCACCCCGCCCTTCCGCCGTGCGGACCCCGCCCGGGCCGCTGCCCCCGCCCTCCCGGTACCCCCGCCCCGGCCTCCCCGGCCCCGCCCCGCGCCCGCCGCCGGTACCTGCTGGGAGACGGGGACGAGCGGCGCCGCCATCTTCCGCAGACTCCGGCTCCGAGCGCCGGGAGGCGGGGCTACAGCCACGCGTGCGCACTGCTGCAGGGGCGGTGCGCGCGCAGCCGGAGCGCTAGGGGCTGACCCGAAGAGGAGGATGCGCATAGTCGGGCTGTGAGGGCGGGGCCGCGAGCAACAGGGCCGCAGGGGGCGGGGCACGGGGCAAGCCGGGGCACGGAGACGCCAGCCTATCTCGGTCGCGCTGGCTTGTCACCCGGCCTGCGTGCCGCACTGGACCGGCCCGGGGCTGCTGTCCAGTTCCTGCGCCGCTGCCGACCTGGCAAGGGCTGCCTTAGGCTCCTGGCATGCCGTGGGCACAGTGGGGACGGCGACCTCACCATACCCGCCAGACCTCGGCCACAGCAGCCCTACGCCCGGTCCCCACAGGCTCTACGCCCTAGCTACCACCTTGACCTACCACGACTGACCCTTTCTGCACCGTCCTCTCCTGAAGACAGGGTCACCTCGTGCTGCGCTCCGCGAGAGGAAGCGGCGGGAACCCCGGCCCGCGACCCTGTGTATGGGATGCCTCTCCCTGCCTTTGGCCACACACCTCCATCCATGGCCACGCAGTGGGAACATGGTGCAGCTGGCCACAACGGCCCGGGCGGCGCGTCTACCGGAAAGACGCCCCCTGCACAGGCCTCCCAGTTTCCTGGCCATCACCTCTCTGGTGTCCCACAGGAGCTGCGTCAGCATCATCAGGACTGGGTGGCTCACATGCCATTTGGATAAACACTGCGCCTCATGATTCACTACACAACCATTCCCTCCCAGGAAACGGCTGGTAAACTGCCTGGAGTGTTCGGGTGGGCAGCGCTGGAAGACAAGTCTAGAGCCAGGGTCTCCCTGGAGGCCTGTGGGAGTGGGGCCTTACCAACAAATGCTCAGGTAGACTACCGGTCTGAGGGAGGCTTTCAGTCACCAGCGAGTCCATGGTGGCAGGTGCCTAAACGTAGACCACTGAAGTGACACCAAAGGCCGGGGGTGTGCGGTGGTCAGCTCTCCTATGGCAGGGACTGGGTACTGGACACCCCACAAGCTGGAGTTGAAATCCGACGTGACTCCTGCCCGGTCCCGGAGTGGTCAGTCCGTGTCCACTGACTCCAGAAGGAGCCTAGTCAGATAGAGCCCTCCAGTCCTAAACATGCCCAGTGTGCTCCACCAAGCTTTGGGTGGCTTCAAAGCCACTCTGTGGCTGACACAAGTCCCACCAAAACAGTGTACACACAGAAAAAAAAGGGGCTGGGGACACTGAGGGAGGAGGAACCAGACTGGGATTCAAAGAAGGCTCGGTCACAGCTGTAACTCCCCTGGGTGCCATTCCAGAAAGGTTAAAGCCAACGTATTACGGTGACCCAAGCACCACAGCTCACAATAGCTACGCCCTGGAAGCACCAGTGTGTCCATCAAGAAATGGATAGGAGAGAAAATGTAGTGTTCTGAACCAAAGAGCACTACTCCACCATGAAAGATAAATGAATCATTTGTAGGGAAACAGATGCACCTTGAGACAGAATAAACCAAACATAGAAAGTTAAATATCAAATGATGTCTCTTCCATAAGCAAAAATGAAGAGCAAGGGGCTCGGGAGATAGCTCCGTGGCACAAGTGCCTGCCTGGCAAGTGCAAGGTCATGAGTTCAAACCCAGGTCCCACACGCACACACAAAGAAATGAAGAGCAAAATACATGGAACCAGACTTGTGGAGATGGGAAGGCGCTCTGGGAGTAGGAGAGACAAGAGAAAAAGGGAAGGAAAAACGATCACGACGTGACGTGTCCATACAATTCCCTGCGGCGAGCAGTCGTGACACATAGCTCCCAGACACTGAGAGCAACGCTAACACAGAACCTGAAGGAACAAGGCTGGGAATGGTCGGGCGCGGTGGCACAGCCCTGTCACCCCAGCACTGAGGCAGGAAGGTCGCTGCCGGGAGGTTGAAAAAAGCCTGGACGACAAGTGAGCTCAAGGCCAACCGAACTACATAATGAGACCCTGTCTCAAAGAAAAAAAAAAACAGGACAAGGCCTGGAAGCGGGTGGTCTCGGAGTGTCCCTGCTGAAGAAAGGAAAAGAAGATTCTGCGCAAGTCAGATTTGTGTTGCCCGGTGATGACTGGATATAGGGAGGCTGGACAGTCCGCAGACGGAGGGAACTGCACCGAAGGCCAGGACCCAAGGCCATCATGGGTGGTAGGGCTTCCAACTGCACCGAGGGCCCTAGCAGTCCATCTGCTGTTCGAAAGAGCAAAGTCTGGGCAGGGGAGATAGCTCCGTGGAATAAGCGCTTGCCTGCAAGCACAGGGTCCTGAGCCTAATCCCCAGTACTGCAAAAAAAAGAAAAAGATGAGCCGGCAAGATGGCTCAGTGGTCTAAAGCTCCTGCTTAGGCAAGCTTAGGCAACCCCAGGGACTGCGGTTCCATCCCCGGCACAAGCTGCACCAGTCCCACCCCCAAGGCAGGCTCAGCCCGGCCCTAACATAAATAAAAGCAAACAAAAGAGCAAAATCCTTCCAGAGGTTTCAAACAGAAATACTGAATACAGGGAGACGAGATGCAAGAGTGTTGCAAATGCTATGCTGAACACGGGGCCTCCCTGGTCCCAGTCTTGGGAGGCTGAGGCAGAACTGCAAGTTGCAGCCCAATCTAGGCAAGTGAGTGATTTAAGGGGAACCTGTCTCAAAATAAAAATATATTTAAAAGGGCTGGGGATGTATCAGTGCAAACGCCCTAGACTCCAGTGCGTAAACTGAAAAGAAAAATACTAAGTTACTTCAAAGAAAAACGTAAATCAACGAAATACTCATTAAAGTCTTTTTGGGAAAATAAAGCCCACTGTTCCTCACAGAGGACCAACAGCCACCAAGTGGGTCACACTGTGGAATAACACTGATGACCTATGCAGACCCAAGCTTTCCAAGTAACCCACGTACAAATCGGGTGCCACAGATGTCATATAAAGAGGACACGCCACGGGGACATTCACCCTGCACAGGGCAGCTCTGGGTCCCAGCCCAGTGCTACACAAAAACAAACGATCTCATACAAAAAAGTTAACATGTCTCTAACTAATATGGGGGAGTGAAACTCCCAACCTGCAAGATACCTGGGACTAGTTGTGTTCTTTAAAACCAAAGAATGAATTTTAGGCACCATGGAGGTTAAGAATATACTGATAATGAACTTGAGTTGGAAGAGGTGAGTCTGGTCTCAACATGGAGGTAACACCACTGTCCAGTAGCCCCCAGCCTGACTCCAGCTGTCACCGTGGGGGTGGTGAGGAGGAGGCCATGATCTGAAGGAGCCAGAGCAGTTAAGGAAGCTGTTTGTTGGTGGTCTGAGTTTTGAAAGTACCGATGATAGTTGAAGAGAACACTTTGAGAAGTGGGGCGCACTCACAGATTGTGTGGTAATGAGAGATCCCCAAACAATATGCTCCAGAGGCTTTGGTCCCGTGACTTACTCTCATGTTGCAGAGGTGGGTGCAGCAGTGTGCGCTCGGCCACACAAAGCCGACGGGCAGACGGTGGAGCCAGAGAGCGCCACTTCTAGAGAGGGCTCAGGGAAGCCTGGTGCCCATCTTAACAGGGAAGAGAATTTTTGCTGGTGGTATTAAAGAAGATGCAGAAGAATATAATTTGAGAGACCACTTTGAAAAATACGGCAAGACTGAAGCCACAGAAGTTATGGAAGACAGAGTGGGAAAAAGGACTTACTTTTGTAACTTGATGACAGTAGATGAAACTATTGTTCAGAAATGTCACACAAGTAATGGGAATCATTGTGAAGAAGGCCCTTTCTAAACAAGAGACGCAGTCCGCTGGATCACAGAGAGGCCGTGGAGGTGGATCTGCAACTTTATGGGTTGTGAAGGAAACTTTGGAGGTGGTGGAGGGAATTTTGGCTGTGGTGGAAACTTTGGTGGAAGAGACCACAGTAGTGGAGGTGGCAGCAGAGGCAGTTGAGGAGGAGGTATAATGGATTTGGAGGTGATGTGGAAACTATGGTGGTGGTGAGAACTATAATGATTTTGGGAATTATAGTGGGCAACAGCAGTCAAATCATGGACCCAGGAAGGGGGGCAGTTTTGGTGGAAGGAGCTCTGGCAGTCCCTATGGTGGTGGTTATGGATCTGGTGGTGGAAGTGGTGGCTATGGTAGCAGAAGGCTTTAAGAAACAACAGAAAAGGGTTACAGTTCTTAGCAAGAGCGTGAGTTGTCAGGAAAGCTGAAGGTTACCGAGACAGTTGTTCCAAGTGCATTAGAGGAACTGTAAAAATCTGCCTCAGAAGGAAGGATGATCCTTAGGAAAATTCTGCAGCTTCAACAGGAAGCCCTGCTGGTGCAGGACGGTCATAGCCACAGTTTGGAAAAAGTGCAGCTATTGATTAATGCCATCTCATGTCACTAGATGTACATTCCTGAGGTCTTTTATCTGCTGTAGCTGTCTTTTTCTTTTCATTACATCAGGTATATTGTCCTGTAAATTGCAGTGATGGTACCAGGAATAAAAAAATTAAGGCATTTTAGGGCCGGCAAGATGGTTTAGTGGTCTAAAGCGCCTGCTTAGGAGGGCTCAGGCAACTGCGGGGACTGCAGTTCGATCCCCGGCACCACATGCTGCGCCAGCGCCACCACCAGGGCAGGCTGAGCCAGCCACAAAATGAATAAATAAAA